>JABTXL010004601.1:14018-31039 GCA_025134845.1 Neodon shergylaensis | reverse complement strand
CTCTCTCTCTCTCTCTCTCTCTCTCTCTCTCTCTCTCTCTCTCTCTCCCAATTTCAGCTAAGGAATAAGCAAGGTACAGTCACTCCTCTCGTCTTCATGACAGCTTATGGGTGAGAATCGCTGAGAAACAGGGTGGTGGTGGTCCTCCGCTTCAATCCCAGCACTCTGGAGGCAGAGGCTGATCTCGGCCTGGTCTACAGAGAACTACACAGAGAAACCCTGTATCAAAAAAACCAAACAACAAAAACAAAAAAGAATTACTCAGAGTACGAAATTCTAGACCACGATGAACTCCCCACCCATATGCCATGCTCTTTCTACACTCTGCAACCCCTTTCAGTTCACAGGCCAGGGTGGGAACTTCAGAAACAAGAAAGTCAGAGAAGCAGGCACAACAGAAGAGGCCCTGGATGCTATGTTGTCTCTGGACAGTGAGGAGACAGATGGTGACCTGAGGTGGCACATTGCCGGTCAGAGAGGACAGGGTAAGAACAAGTCCCAACATGTGAACGAAGCGGTAACAACGATGCAGGGGCTTTGGGTATAGACCTAAGCAGGGAGGACTGAGAATATAGAGGCTGTCAGAATGAAAATGAAGACACTCGTCAAGTTCTAAACAAAGAATATTAAAGCTAGGGAGCCCTGGAAGAGGGGCTCTCACGGCGTCCTGGATAACAAGGGCCTTGCTCAAGGGCCTCTACAACCTCACACTAAACAATGATTCTGCAAGAACACTTGATCTGCAACTTTGTGTTTGAACTCAGACTGACCCTTGAATAAGGGGTTATTGAATCAAAAGATTTTGTGTGATCCTTCCTCATTTTTGCCTTTTCAAGCTCCCTTTCTGGTAACTCCAGCAACACACACACTAAAAGCTGCCCCTTGCCCCCCACCTTGGACACACTCAAAGTTACCATGGACACACATTCTCCTTGCAATGCTGTTGCTCCCAAACAGGCTTGTTGACCTCTGGAGAACCTCTATGCTCATTGTTTGGCTTAGCAAAGGCCTCTCAGATTCTGGGGAGCAGGTGCTGCACAAGATGATCTGAAAATCTCCAGCTCCTTATTCACCCTTGACCAAGTGCCTCTCACACTGGTTTCACGTGGTGCGTGGGTACAGAAAGAGAAACTCTACAAATTGGATAATAGCAACTAGATTTCTTTATCCAGTGTTCTTATCATTGTGCTGAAAGACAGGTACACACCACACAGAAGCATTAAATGTGTTTGACCTGCAGCTTCAAATAACATTCCTTTCTTTTTGCTTTTATCTTAGTTTTAGCATTATATTATGTTTACTAATTTACTACAAGAGGTCTTTGAAACAGAACCCAGGAAATAGTCAACTGCAGGGAAATTTGCCTCGACTTGCTGAGTTTGCCAGTATTCCTGTTGAATCTCTAGCCACTTGTAATGGTTTGGACCTTTTTGTTTTTTTAAGGATTTATTTATTTATTATGTATACTGTGTTCTGCCTGCATGAATGCCTACAGGCCAGAAGAGGGCATCAGATCTCATTATGGATGGCTGTGAGTCACCATGTGGTTGCTGGAAATTGAACTCAGCACCTCTGGGTGAGCAGTCAAACCTCTTAGCTGCTGAGCCTCTCTCCAGCCCATGGTTTGGATCTTAAGTGTCCCCTAAGAGTACATTTGGTCACCAACCTGTGATGCTCTTGAAAGGTGATGCGATGCTTAGAACTGTGATGGTTAACATTGATGATTAGAAGGACTGGAGCGATGGCTCAGCGGTTAAGAGCACTAACAGCTCTTGAAAGGTCCCAAGTTTGGGTCTGGCACCCACCTAGTGGCGAGGCTCACAAGCCCGATTCCAATTACATTGGTTTCTGGCTCCCTCTTCTGGTTTATATAGGCACTGCATGTATGTCGTGCTGATGATACACATGCAGGCAAAAAACACTCGCACATAAAATAAAAATCTAAAAAACATATTGACCATCAGATTGACAGGAAGTAGATCACCTAGAAAGCAAGGCCATGGCATGTTTGTGAGGATTTTCTAGATCCATCCTAACGTAGGTGGTGCTATGCTGTGGGCTGGGCTGCGCTGTTGCCTGAAGGAAAAGGAGGTGAACTGAGGACCAGTGTTCAGTGCTCTCTGCTTCCTGTCCGTGGATGGATTGTGACCAGGAGCCTCGTGCTCCTGCCACCATGGTTTCCCCAATGTGATGGACTGTACACTCTCAAATTGAAAGCCAGAGTTCAGCCTCCCCCACCCTGCCTTGCCCTCCCTTCAAGTTGCTTTCATTGGCATTTTGTCCTAACTCTGAGAACAGCACACGGGCAGTAGTGTTTAGAGGAAGAGGCATGCCCTTGAAACAGCTATTGAGACCGGATCCCTCTTTTTATTCTCTTCGCTTTTCCAGCGAGAGATGAGCAGCTTTCCTCTCCCCGTGCGATTCCCCAGTTTTGCTAACTTAGCACAAGCCCAAAGGCAACGGGGGCAGCAGCTCTTGACCTGGATCCTGAGACCATGGACCCAAGCAAGCTTTCCTTTTTGTACGTTGTGCCTTGTAATCTGAAAGCTAACACACAGCCCTTCAGAAGTCTCTCTTCAATGCCTTCATTCTCAGCTTTCTAGGTGATGAGATTCGCAAAAACCCCTGGTTCTTTCTAGGCGATGAGATTTGCAAAACCACCTCTTCTCCTACCTATGATGCTGGGGCCATTCTCACTCCTCCTCAATATTCTGCTGAAGTTTTCACCATCTATTGTATCCTTCTGAAAGTAAGTAACAAGTACGGCTTTTAACAGTCCCATGATAGAGATCAACCAACATCAAATCAAAATGATGACTCTTTCTGGTAGGTGTTCAATAAGGTAAAAGATGGGGTTTCACTGTGTGGCCCTGACTGACCTGGAACTCACTATGTAGATCAGGCTGTCCTAGATCTCACAGGGTCTATCCCCAGAATTGAGAAATAAATTTCTCTTCGGGTTTAATGCTGAGGTGGGAAGAAAATTCTCTCGATGAACTTTTTCTTATTAAAGAAAACTGAGTATTGTTTCATCAGAGCACAGAAAGTGAAATGTCTCATGAATGCTGTTTTTCACTCAGCACCATATCACCCTGAGAGAGGCAAAACAATACCTGGAGTTCATCAAAGACAGCAGGACTCGCTGTGCCCAGGATGGTATTTTCACACAAGTTGTGAATATAGAAAGCTTGCCAACAGCGGGTAGCTCTCTGGATAACAGAACTGCCAGCTTATTGGATGTTGTAACCGGCAACTTCTCAGCTCCAAGACCTCATGGAAAATAGGAAGTGAACTTCTGTTTCTCCAAACTGGTAGCGATCCATGTACCAAGCAATCGGTTTGGTGGTAGGACACTGGGGGCCCAACCCTGTGCTTCAGAATTGCTAGGCAAGCCCTCTGTCCTGGAACTGAATTCTCAACCCTGTATCATATAAATTAAAATGACTATAAGAGAAAACAAACTAACAAACAAAACAAAACAAACCCAAAAATCCCCCTTTTTTTTTACAACGTTAAAAATAAACAAACGAAACCCCACTGTCACTGTGGAAAACCATCCGTAGGTACAAGCAGAGTCATTCCTGCTCCAAGCCGGGGAGCCCAGCTAACTGGCTGTACAGGCATAGAAACGAGTCCTGCAGTGTCACGCCACCATCATTTTCTGAGCAGAAACCGTCCTACACATGACCTTTCGCCCTACGGTTCATGCAGCTGTGTTCTTTCTTTAGTCTGACACCTGCTCCGAACTCAGTGCCAGGCTCTGCTCTCAGCTCACGTGAACATATTTCACCCTCTCCACAACCCGTGACTGGGTAAATTCAGGGAAAATATCAGCAGGACTTGCCCAAAGTCACCCAGAGAAGCTTCTGCTGAACTAGAGCTCTGTTCCAGAAGATTCTGCTTCAGGGTGTGAATGCTCGGATACATTTAACATGGCTCCTGCTACGTTTAACATGGCTCCTGCTACATTTAACATGGCTCCTGCTACGTTTAACATGGCTCCTGCTACGTTTAACATGGCTCCTGCTACGTTTAACATGGCTCCTGCTACATTTAACAGGGTTCCTGTTTTATTTATTTATTTTTTTAATTTTTATTTATTTATTTATTAAAGACATCTGTCTCTTCCCCACCGCCGCCTCCCCTTTCCCTCCCCCTCCCCCAATCAAGTTCCCCTCCCTCATCAGCACAAAGAGCAAACAGGGTTCCCTGTCCTGTGGGAAGTCCAGGGACCACCCACCTCCAGGGTTCCTGTTTTAAATGGAGATCTAGGAAAGAATCCAAGACAGACCAAACTGTAAATTAGGGCAGAGGCTGGGCAGATCCACTGCACCCTCCCACGGACAACAAGGAAGAATCAAGCACCTACCCTTCCAACCCCACACCTGTTTTCTCTGTATGGTAATCTTCTCATAGGCATGGCACTTGCCAGCCAACCCTTACGCTTATTTGCAATATTTCTGAATACTGTTCATGCCCTCTCCCACCTCAGTAAGATACAAGAACCTAAAACAGGCTGCTTGTTTGGTTGGCTGTCTGTGGTAGCCCTACCATCCAGAACCATACCAAGGCCCATGGTGCGCTCTCGGTTTTGTTAAATAAATAATGCCTGCTGCTTGGTGAGTTACCTGGGATATCAAATTAAGATCCTCAAATTCATAGCACAAAGTCTAGTGGGTGGGCCATTAGGAGGCAAGAAGACTCCACAGCGTGTAATGGAGTGTGGAGTGCCACGAGACTGTTATTGGTACTTTTAACAACCAAGGAATTGCTCTCAGAGTACAAGGTGTCTGCTATCAAGGTGACACTCCTCTGGCCCAAGGAGATTATCACTTAAGTAAGACAATTGCAGGAGACAGAATGGCATCATAGGAAGGGGGCAGCAGACCTTGTCTTCATGGGTCTAGTGTTTCACTCTAGGCCCTTTTGATCCCCTTAGTAAAATCATATCATTAAGACACTTGATTCTAGAAGAATCTTAAAAAGAAATGTGTACATTTGTGTTTGTGTGTGTGTGTGTGTTTGGTGTGTAGGCTGTAGGGTATCATGGCTCATTCTCCACCTTTCTTTCTTTTTGAAACAGGTCTCATTATGTAGCCCTGACTATCCTAGAATTCATTATGTCGAACAGGCTGCCCTCACAGAGACCCACCTGCCTGTGCCTTGTGAGTGCTAAGATTAAAGGTGTGCACCATCCATCACCGTGCCTGGTACCTACTTTCTTTCTGGAGTCTCTCACTGAACCTGGAGGTTACTGAATTGACAAAATCGGCAGCCCAGCAGGCTCAGGGGTCTTCCTGTCTGCCTCTTCAGCACTGGATTTACAGGCATGGCTACTTACATGTGCGCTAAGAATCCGAACTAAGTACTCATGCTAGCACAGCAGTCTGAGCCATTTTACTGTCTGCCCAACTCCTCTAGTGGACTCTTTAATTGCATAATTTTAGAAGGCTGTAGAAGGTCTGGAGTTAAACTACACCGCTGTTTAGTGGAAACCCATTTTCTATGTATGCTGAGCAAGGGCCCCCCACTTGCAATCTCCAGTAGAAAAGATCAGACTTAGAACTGCTTCCTGTGGAGCCGAGCCCTACATCTCAGGCAGAACTAGCGCAGCAACTCTTCATGCTCTACATTCTTTGAGCCAGGCCCCGGTAGCAGGCCTGGGCAGGAACTCTCTCCTCCTTTCCAGCGGATCCTATGCTAGGAGAGGCCATCATGGAAAGACAGAAATGTTTGGAGAGCTGCATTAAACATAACAGCTGCTAACGGCCATTTCTTACAAGTCCTTGAGATCAGCCCATGGTGGGGCCTTAGTAAACCCAAAGAGGGGACTCTTTACTCAGAGGGTGTCTCATGGCTACATGACCTTAACCCTAAGGTGAACTGGAGGAGAGATTACTTTCAGCCGTACTGTGGTGGTTTGAATGAGAAATACCCCCCCCCCCGTAGGCTCATTTATTTAAACACTTGGTCTCTTTCTGGTTGTTGGTACAGTTTATGGAGGGTGTAGAGCCTTTCTTTATGCGGTAAAGCTTGCTGGAGGAAATGCATCACTGGGTTCAGACTGTCAACGTGTGTAGCCTGGCCCCGCCTGCTTGGTGTTTTCATTTGAAGATGCCACCCCCAGTAGCTTGCTGTTGCACCTTCCCCCACCCCATCACAGTAAGCATAAATAAACTCTTCCTTCCATAACTTGCCCTGGTCGTAGTATTTTATCACAATAAAAAAGTAACTAGAACACATTTATCATTAAAAATATAAGCAACTGGGACTGGAGAGATGGCTCAGTGGTTAAGAGCACTGGCTGCTCTTCCAGAGGACATGGGTTCAATTCCCAGCATCCACATGGCAGCTTATAACCATTTGTGGCTCCTGTTTCACATTTTCTGGCCTCTTTAGCCAGGCACACATGGCCATACAGACATATATGCAGGCAAAATACCCATACACATAAAAAATCCTACTAGGAAAAAATACCCTTAATTGTAGAACAAGAGGCAAAAAAAAAAAAAAATCTGTCCAGGATCACACAGAAGTCAGACTGAAACCTGAGTTTCCATCTACAGAGTCCTTGTTCTGGATTCAAACCCAACTTTCTCTGCTTTAAAATATTCAGAGAGAGTTTCCTGCTCCTGTCACCCGTTTCCTACGGCTGCAGCTACCACAGACTGCCTCCCTCTGTGACTATGTAGAACTTAACACCCTTCACCATGAGTGACGTCTACGAGGAGCCAATGAATCGAAGGAATTAGCCTCACCGTCCTTCCCATGTAAGATACAAACTCTGAAGGTGCTGCGTCAGGTCCTGCCTCGAGATTCCTGCCCTGCCTGAGTTCCTGTCCTGACATCCTCTGATGATGAACTGTGATGTGGAAGCATAAGCTGAATGAACCCTGTCCTCCCCAGTTGCTTTGGTCGCCGTGTTTCATTATGGCAGTGGTGGCCCTAATTAGATAACACGGAGAAATCCCATACAACCCTAGATATGTAGCTTATACGTTTGATATATAAATCAAGCATTTACTGATAATAAGTCATAACTTGAAGCACTTTGGAGAGATGGCTCAGCAACTAAGAGCCCTTGCAACACTTGCAAGAGAACCCGAGTTCGGTTCCCAGTACTCTCCGGCAGCTCATGACAGCTGAGCACTGGGAATCGAACTCAGAGCCTCTGAAAGGGTAGCAAGCACATTTAACCAGTAGCCTTCTCTCCAGTCCCCATGCGTCTGAGGCTGAATTCACTGTGGGTCATTCCATGCCTGGGAATCTTTCTCTGCTGTAAATTGTTCGCTCTCCCCACATTTCTTCACATAGCCCAGTATGACATCATGACCCAGTTTAAGAAGCTTGATTCACTTGGGTGAATCTGCATGTGTTTTTGATTGTTTTCAATTAGCTGTTACTGTGTGCATGTGTGTGGGTGTGTGTGGGCATGGTATGGGTATGTAGGTGTGTGCACCATGGTATGCATGTGGAAGTCAGAGGACAACTTTATGGATTTTATCTCCCCTCCAACTTTTATGTGGGTTCTGGGGATCAAACTCAGGTCACTAGGCCAGTTCAGCAAACACTACCCAAGGAGCTCTCTCACCAGGATGGGATTCACCCATCTTTAAACAGCAGAAGAGCTGAGGGCTTAATTATTTCATTCTAGAACCACCTGCATGCTTGGCAGCCACTCCGCTATGGGACTACAGCCACGGTCTCTGAGAATTTAATTCTTCTCCGTTTTTGCTTTTTTCTTAAATTCTGTCACAAACTTAGTGCCAGACTCCTGGCTTCAGCCTGAAGTAGAAGACAGAGGTGAGGGGAGAGAGAAAGGACCATCACTGTGTTTTAATTGGTAGTGGAAACCATTTCTAACGATGAAGGGAACACAATAAATGTTATCTCACAGAATGGAGTTCATTACCGGTTTTCTAGGATTTTCTAAACAATATACAGTGGGGGTTTGGTTGTTAATTGTTTTTCATATTTTTCTAATAAAGAATTAAGTTGTAAAAAAAATAAAAAATAAAATATTCAGAGATAATGAAAATATCTGCTAAATAGAGGTGCTTAAAATCTGCTAAATGTATGGGTGCCTAATAAGTTCTCTCCCTAAACCCCATGAAAAGCCAATGAGGTAACCCTAAGTGAAACCCCAAGAGTACTCTCAGATAAATGTACACGAGAGGTGGGGTACAGGATGCCTGGCCAGACTCCTGGAGACTGTCGGAGTTGTGGGAAATGAGAGAGGTAGAAGCTGCCACAGCCCAGAGGGGACTGGAAATGAAATGTGGTTTCCTGACTCGCAGAACACAGAGACGACATCCATGGAAAACTGGGGCCAACGAAACAGACCGGGGAATTTTGACAAATGCTGCATGGTCACATAAGCCGTAAACAGTTCTACCACCTTTGCAGCTTCCCTGCCAATCTGAAAGTTACTCCAGAATGAAAACTCTGTGCTTGTGGACTCAGTACTGGGGACTGAAGCCAGGGCTTAGCAAATCCTAGGCACGTACTCTACCCTGAGTCTCATCCCCAGCCCCCCACCAATCAGCCCTGTGAAATAGCTAAGACCTATGTATGTCCTATGGCTATTTCACACAGCATCGTAACTTACAGTTTCCTTGCCACTTCATCACAGCTGCAAGAGCATTCTGCTCCCTGAAACCAGATTGCAAGGGATTCGTCTCTTAACTTTTTGTATTAACAGTTGCTAGGAAGGCCTGACAGTGGGCCATAGCAACGGTTGCTAGGAGGGCCTGGGCTCCGTTGTCCCATTCCTCCTTTTTCATCCATTAGCAGTCTCTTACACTTATTGAACGCTTATAGGTTCTGTTTTGTTTAATTCTCAGGACAATCCTACAGCATATCTATACACTTCACACACAAGGAAAGAAAGGCTGGGATGAGGGGAACCAGAAACTTGTCCGACGTCACATAGTAGCTAGCTAGTGTGGAGTCCAACTCTATCTAAACTAAAAGTGCTGACACCACCCCAATTCCCTTTTGTCTTTACCATTGCAGTGGTTAATGTTAAGTCGGAAGCGTAGTCCCCAGCCCCTCGCATCCATCCTAGCCCCCAGGCCTGAGAGTTGTATGGGTCTGGACTCCAAATGCCAGCATGCCAGCTCCTGACCCTTCCCTGGGGGATCAGTACCACTCCCACAGGGTGTTTATGTGAGATCCTGGAGGAGAAACACGTGGTCTCTTTTCCTTCACCCTGGTGGTCATGTCAGCAGCCTCCTGGTTCCCCCTCGGGGCTACCTGAGAGCACAGGAATCCCATTAAACCTGGATATTTCTTAATTTAGCTTGTTGTGATTTGGCTTGATTGGGATTTTTGCATTGGTAGAGAGCTTGTGTTAGGAAAAATTCCTAACATCTTGGAGGTCCCACCGAGTAGGGCAGCCCTTTCTGTGTGCCCATAGGCCATGCATCGAAACCCCCTAGGCCACAATCTGAGCTCTCTATGCCACACTAAAACGGATCCTGGGCTACAGCAGCTGCATCGTTCCTTTTCTTGTCTATGCTATAGGGTTTTGGGGGGACCCATTTGTACTTACTTTTGTTCATTATCGGACACTTGTTGAAGCCATGAGCTTGCACCAAGAGTTTGATCTCAGCAGTGGCTGGACCAGCAAGACTGGGCCTGGCTGAGATGGGCTTTGTTTGCTCCAGGGATGCCTAGCATTCAATTTCCATGGACCTGTTAGGCCTAAGAGCTATTTTAGTGGACACGCTGTTATGATTGTTTTGTGTCTTTAAGAGACAAGTCATGCCTACTCCCTTCCTGCCTGCAGCCTCAGACCCACCTTTCTTTTTCCTGCCCCCTCTCTCTCAGAGAGGCTGCCTCTCTCCCTCTCTTTCTCCTTCTCTCTCTCTCCCCCCTTCTCCCCTTTTTCCTTCCCCTCCATAACCCATCTAATAAATATCTAGCTTTACTCTGTATGGCATGTTTATCTGTCTCCCTCGCCCTCCCGCCCACCGCAGTCACATGGAGCCTGCTGCGTGGTCTCCTGCACCATCCCTGCTTGGGACCCCTGCAGCTTGCAGCAAACCCATCTGTCTGCCCCTTGCCCACCTGCTGCCCACGCAGCTAGCTGCAGGGGACGCCCAGGGGATCAGCCACCTTTGGAGACCTGCTGTGGGGTATGCCCAGGCCCTGCCCGGGGCTGGATGCTCTCAGGACCTGCTGCCCAGACACCTCTGCTCTCCGGGGGCCCTGCCTGGCCCCCTCTGCTCTTGAGACCCGCAGCAAATCCACAACACACGCTGTAATAGACTTAGGCAACTTAGTTGGGCATAGACTTTAAAATGGGCACTTGCAGCTCAAAGCCAAGTTCTCTGTCACCCCTGGGATGCCTCTTACAAAATCTTTATAAATTGGGGCTGT
Source organism: Neodon shergylaensis (assembly GCA_025134845.1). Classification (NCBI taxonomy): domain Eukaryota; kingdom Metazoa; phylum Chordata; class Mammalia; order Rodentia; family Cricetidae; genus Neodon; species Neodon shergylaensis. The sequence continues at coordinate 20,656 of JABTXL010004601.1, read as the reverse complement.
ACATATGTCCATGGTTTTGGGGCTCTGCGCTCTCACCCTTCCCTTAGTACCCAGAGTCTTGTAGCACCAATCTTGGTTGTTAAGGCTGCAATGCCTCCATTGCATTGGGACCCTGACGATTTTCAATTGGACCATGCAGCCAGAAGCACTGGCCCCTCCCCCACTCCCTTAAGCCCACGTAACCCAACCCCCTCCTGTGGAGCAACATTCTCCACATTCCTCTCCTTCCCTGTCTTCCTCCTCCCTTACCAATCTGAAGGTTAAGGTCAAGTTCCACCTTACCTACCCTCCTCTCCCCCTCTACCCTACCTCCTTTCTCCTACCTTGGACCCCCTGTGCACACTGGGCTAGCCCCTCCCAATCCTCCCCAGTCTCCTCCCATACCAGATCCCACCATAACCCGCCCTTCTCTGTCCTCTCTGGGAGGTGACTGGAGTTGATGGCATTATGAAAGTTCATGTTCCCTTTTCTCTTCCAGATCTCTCTCAGATAGAAAAGTGGCTAGGTTCCTTTTCTACTAATCCTTCTGCTTACAGATATTAGGAAAAAGTTAAGAAAGGTTGAGGAGGATCCCCAAACCCCTATATGAGAATTGGTGAAAATGGCCTTTAAAGTTTGTAATGGCCTAGAAGAAACAGCTGAGTCTTCCCGGCAGACAAAGCTACAACAATCTGCAGGCCCAGGCCTTAGCAGCTGCTCTAAGGTCACAGGAAGGCGGATAAGGAAACCAACCACAAGGCTCTACCCTGGTGGAGCCCAGCCTAAGTCAACCTTACAGGCAAGCTGTTTCAAGTGTGGCATGATATTGCACTACGTCTTCTCACAATGCCCCAATGCGGGCTTGTCATCTATGCCACACCACAGAGGTCCAGCCTCACTAACATCGGCAAGTGAAACTGTGCCAGCCCTTGAACTTCTCAGCCTTGCAGAGGATTGATGCTGCCCAGACTTGGTATATCCCATAACCCTATCTGAGCCTAGGGTAAAGCTGCAGGTAGCAGGTAAGTCCATTACTTTTATTTTGGACACGGGAACTTCTGTTCTAACAACTCACTCAGGCCTTACATTCCCCTCACAAATTTCAGTTATGGGGCTAGACGGGACCCATTCCTCCCCACTTAAAACTTTGCTACTGCCCTGCATTCTTGCAGGACAATTTTTCTCTCATTCTTTCTTAGTGATACCTGCTTGCCCAGCACCTTTACTGGGTCGAGAAATCCTTAGCTGCTTCCCCAAAGCTTTGTTCCGCTTCTTGGAGCCCCTTTTTGACCCCACCCATCTCCGAGATCGTATTTTACAGGTTCACTCCTCCTGCCAGACGTGTGCTCAGGCCATATGTCAGTCTCTACACCAGCTTTGCGGACACCAACCGGGCGAAGATTGGCAGGTTGATTTCACTTGTATGCCTACCCATTAAAAACTCCATTATCTCTTAACACTTGTGGACACTTTTACAGGATGGATGGAAGCGTTTCCGGTCTCCAGGGAAACAGCAGATGTGGTGGCTCAGATACTCCTGGACCACATCATTCCTCGGTTTGGTGTCCCACAAACCATCCAGACAGACAATGGGCCAGCCTTCACTTCCAGGTGAAAGACCCCTGGTGTGGGGAGACTCTCACTCAAGTCTCGGGATAACACGACCCCCCCCCCCCCAGTAACTCACGAGAGACCATCCTTGCTGCAATCACACGAGGCTTTAATGATGAGATGAGACGGGAACCAGTGCACTGGGGCCGAGACTCATAAGCCACGCAGGGGAAGAGTTCGATCCCGAGTGACCTGGAGAAGGGGTTTTTATAGGAAGAAACCACAGCCCAATAATAGGGGCAGGGAGGGTGTCACAGAAAGTCACAAGGGGACAACTCCCTGCGTCAAGATCACTCAAGGTCATAATCAGCTAGTTCCTAAAATCACAAGGGGGAAACTCCCTATTTCTCAAGATTATTCTCAAGATTACAATCTAACTTTATCTTCAACTAGTTCCTGAAACACAATTACTGAACCGGCTAATCCTAGATTTTTTATCCTTCTCTTCCTGTTTGGATCTTTGGCTATTTTCTTCCTGCTGGGGAGGTCGGGATTTATCCAGGTCTTTCATAGGGTCATGGAGCTCGTGTCAGAAGCTCTCAACATCTCCTGGAAATTCCACACCCGCTACCATCCACAATCCTCAGGAAAGGTAGAGAGGGCCAAAGAACTCATCAAACAACAGCTAACCAAGCAGCTCTTCATTGAACTCAGGTTCTCTTGGCCCTCCCTTCTCCCCATTGCCCTTACTCGCCCCAGGGCCACTCCACATTCCCCTATGGGCCTGAGCCCTTTTGAGCTGCTTTATGGCAGGCCCTTTCTCCTTAACCATCACCTCCCAGTCCAAACTCCTCCACTGGTGGGGTACCTACCCTACCTCTCCCTTTTAAGGTACCTTCTCTGCTCACACGATGACTGTTGTCTCCCTGCCACCACACCAGTGGACCCTAATTCCCCTAAACCTGCCCCGTTCTCCCCAGGGGACAGAGTACTCCTTAAACAGCTAACTCCTAGGTCTCTTGAACCTCAATGGACAGGACCTCACTTGGTAATCCTCACCACCCCTCGACTGCCAAGCTCTTGGGACACCTATGCTGGTACCATCTCTCCAGGCTCAAGCTGGCACCTACTCAGGACCTTACACAATACCTGCCTTCTCACCTCATCTCCAGGATGACAGTACATGGATGCCTCTCGCTGAGTGTGGAGCCAACAACACCCAACTCTCCCCTTTCCCACGTCACCCTATGCCCACAGGAAGTAACCAGACTTGAGTCAGCGTCCCTTTTTCTTAGACAACCTAAATTGTTGGTCACAATTATCACTTCGATTTCCTGTCATCCTTATATCCAAAGAGTCTGGAATGTTAAGTTGGGAGCGATGCCCCCAGCCCCTTGCATCCATCCCAGGCCCTACGCCTGAGAGTTGTATTGGTCTGCACTCCAAATCCCAGCATGCCAGGTCTTGACCCTTCTCTGGGGGGCAAGGACCACTCCCACAGGGTGTTTATGTGAGATCCTGGAGGAGAAACGCATGGTCTCTTTTCCTTCACCCTGGTGGTCCCCTTAGTGGCCTCCCAGTTCTCCTTTGGGGCCAACCAAGAGCCCTGGAATCCCATTAAACCTGGATATTTTTTAATTTGGGTTGTTGTGATTTGGCTGGACTGGGATTTTTGCGTCAGCAGAGAACTTCTGTTAGAAAAAATTCCTAACAGTTAATATGACTTTATATCACGTGTTTCTGTTTCAGGGAATGGAAGCTCTCTTTAGTCGTTTCTTGTGAAACTAGAAACAAGCCATTAGATGACCACTTTATCTGCCGCTCATCCCAATGCATGTTGGTTCAATGTCTCCCTGCTTTTCCCCATTGCTCATTTTTAACCAGCATATTAAGGTGGATAGCTTGAGCCAGGCTCTTGGTGCTTGCAGAGCTAAGCTTTTGCCCCAAAACCCTGGTGACAAAGGGTAACATTCCTAGTGTCTTCAAGTTGTATTCCCTCACTTTTTAAACAGTTGAGGTGCTCTCTGCTTTTCTAACTGCAGAGTAGGTATAGCTATAGTGCAAGGAACTGTAGGATTTTATGACACAAGCTGTCACCAAAGAAATAACAAAAAAGAACATACACTGTTAGCATTTGTATAACTGAAATGAGCAAAAAAAAACATACAAATTTGCTTCCCATTAATAGATAATGTTATAAAATATACAAGTGGGGGGGATGGAAAGATGGCTCAAAGGTTAAAAATACATGTTAGTCTTAGAGGGCCTGGATTCAATTCCCAATATTCATGTGGTTGCTCACAACCCAATCCCAGTACCCACGTGGCTGCTCACAACCAAATCCCAGTACCCACATGGCTGCTCACAGCCACATCCCAGTACCCACGTGGCTTCCCACATCCTTCTGTAAGTTCACATTCCAGAGGATCCAGCTTTCCCTCTGGTCTCCATGGGCATCAGGCAGGCATGTGGTGCACAAACACACGTACAAGCAAAACACGTCAGAACATGGTTCAAGAAATGGGGTCATGCGAAGGGAATTCTGAGTGCTCACAGGAAAACTCCAAGAAAACAAGACTAGAGTCTTGAGTCCTCAATCTCTTCAAAATCTCACAGAATTGTTCTTGGATATGCTTTACTGCCCCACCCAGATACAGCAGATAGGAGTGAGTTTACTTAGGTCGTTCATTACAACTGATTGTTATTTGTTTTTATGCCTCTATAGAAAAACATGTTTTTGCCGTGTGCGGCTTGAACACCTTACTCATATGATTCTTCTTAATTCTCAGAATATAAATTGCTTGATGCTACTACACGAGACTTTAGTCCACCTCATTTTTAGGTTTCAGGCTTATTTATTTATTTGCACTTTTTTTGAGAGAGAGGTCTCTGTGCCATGGCACGTGAGTGGAGGTAAAGGACAACTTGCAGGAGTCAGTTCTCTCTCACACATGTGGGTTGGGCTTGGTGGCAAGCACCTTTTACCTATAACTCCTCCTACCAGCCGTAGCCTAGCATTGAGTGAGGAAAATACCATGTTATATTTGTTTGCCTTTTGAGACAAGGCTGGTGTCTTAGCTTGAGTTTCTATGGCTGTGAAGAGACACCATGTCCATGGCAATTCTTGTAAAGGAAAACATTTAATTTCAGGTGGTTTACAATTTTCAGAGGTTCAGTCCATTATCATCATGGCAGGGAGCATGGTGACATTCAGACAGACATGGTGCTGGCTATATCTTGATCAGAAGACAACAAGAAGTGAACTGAATGTCTCACTGAGTGAAGCTTGAGCCAAGAAGACCTCAAAGACCACAGAGTCCACACTGACACACTTCCCCCAACAAAACCATACCTACTCCAACAAGGCCACATCTCCTAACAGTGCCACTCCCTTTGGGGGCCATTTTCTTTAAAACCACACAGCTGATATCTATTCTGGCCAGTCTTGTGTTTACAGCCCAGCCCAGACTGACTTTGAGCCCAATTGTGTGCCACTGTACCTAGTTTCACACTACTTTTTAAACTCAAGGTGTTCAAGGCCCTTGTAAACTTAAAGACTCTTTGAGTTTTCTTTCTTAAACATGTGTCTTCCTCTGTCAGGGACCGAAGGCCCCAACATAGAAACTATCTTTCCCTATCTGGACCAGTACGGAGGCGCGAGAAATAACCAGACACAGTTCACACCGTCAACACTGAAGGGCATCTCAGGCTTCTCTCCATCCTGAAGATCTACCCGCTATCCAAAACACCTTTTAACCCCCAGGTAACCCAAGGTGGATACCTCATTAATATTCTCTTGGGGGGGGCGACGCGAGCTAGGGAAGCACCTATAACTTAGCCATCAGCTTCAGCAAACACTTCTCCCCAGGTGATCTACATTTTTAACAAAAGAGAAAGGAACAGCACTTCCTGGCTTCTGTTAGGGCAGTGACAGCCTGTCTGCGGGGCCACGTGACCACCTCAGGTGGGGCTATGACTTCAGAGCCTGGCTGCCACACCATATAGAAATATGGGCCTACATTTCTCTCATATTATTTATAGCATAATGAAAATTATAGAAATTTCTTTTGCTATTTCTGCTTTTTGTTGTAGTGGTTGTTGCTGTTTTCTTTTAGTTTTTGAGATAGTGTTGCCCTATATAGACCAGGCTGGCCTTAACTGGTGAACCGCTGCCTCAACCTCTTGAGGGTTGGAATTGTAGGCGGCACCATTCTTGATCTTCTTTTGCTTTCCTAACTTTAATTTCTAAAGGATACTATTGGAGAGAACTGTGCCTTTTGAGGATAACAGAATGCTGCTAAGTTGTAGCCAATGTTTCTTTGCAGTTGACCTTAGGGAGAGCCTAACATCTGTCTCCAGATACCAGGTGTGCCTGATCCAGAGACCTGTGAGATCAACTGCAGGCTGCGGCTTTCAGCAGGAATGAGAGCAGCATAGCGTAGCAGCCTTTGCTCTTCCCTCTGCAGTCTAATTGCTTAACTAGGGCCAAGCTAAGGCCAGGCATAGAATGGTGTCTTCATTCTTAGTCTGACCTGTGACTCCAAAACTGGAGCTGGGGTAGCGGGACTGGTACTGATTCTGTCCAAGAATAGTATGGTAGGATAGTCCTGGTTTGACATGCTGGCCATGGCTGCTGCTGGAACATTGGCAATTGCAGATCATGTGGATATCAGGCTGGCATTTGTGCTTGAAGCAAAAGGAGGTAGTCCATATGCTTGGGTTGCCTGAGGGTAAACAGTGTAGGGTTGAGATTGCTGGAGTGTCTGGTATTACGTCTTCCCAGGGTAAACGGTTTCTGAAACAGGAACTGAGAAGATAATGTGCATAAGGTTTTGCAGTCTGAAATACCTCTCTGTGTCAGTAGCACCCTTTAGTGGCCCAGGACTCTGCTTTTTAGGAGGCTCCTCACTGTCTTAGGGCCCTAGTTACTTACTAACTTTAGACTTTAACATCTCCCATCTTGTAAATCTCTGTCTCCTTACCAGTCCTTCTTCATCTGTAATCAAAAGTCACAGCCCTGGGAACTCCTTGCCATAAACTATAAATCTACACCTTTAGCTCAAGAAAGAAAGAAAGAAAGAAAGAAAGAAAGAAAGAAAGAAAGAAAG
>JABTXL010004601.1:0-14008 GCA_025134845.1 Neodon shergylaensis | reverse complement strand
AAGAAAGAAAGAAAGAAAGAAAGAAAGAAAGAAAGAAAGAAAGAAAGAAAGGTGTCTTCCATGTGGATGCTGAGGCTGACATTGGTGAAGTCAGTCTCCTTGGCTACCTCATCAACAACTATAAACTTGAACAACACATCAATTTAGCCGGGTGGCAGTGCCACACTCCTTTAATCCCAACACTCAGGAGGCAGAGGCAAGCGGATCTCTGTGAGTTTGAGCCCAGCCTGCTCTACAAAGTGAGTTCCAGGACAGGCTCCAAAGCTACAAAGAAAACCTCTCTTGAAAAAACAAACAAATAAACAAGCAAACAAAAAACAAAAAACAATTTATGCTAAATTATTTCAAGTTTTTCTTTCTTTGTAAAATGCTCTGATATCAATCACAGCTCTGATTGAGAATGATATTAGATTTATCCAGTGTGGATAAAAAGTTAGGTCTGATCTATACCCAAGTCAGGAGCTATTACTTACCTACATTTTAAAAGTGAAGAACTGTCAGGCGAAGAATTTGAAACTGTTCTTCCCCTAGAGTGGCCTCAGACTGAAAAGCCAGCAGTTGGGAAGGGGCAATGGTCCCAGGGAAGGAGAAGCCTGGCTTCAGCCCCTGACTTTGCACAGCATTCAGCTCGTCTCTGTCTTGCTCATCGGGCACAGGTGCAGGTGCTCTTGGGCCGGGAGATGGTTCCGCAGTTAAGAGTGTGTGTCACTCTTACCAGGGATTAGAGTTCAGTGCCCATGGTAGGTGGCTCATAACTAGGGTCTGCCTTTGCCAACACACTCTTGTGCACACGTTCACACAAACATTCACACACACACACAATGAAAATAAAATCAAAAAATAAAGAGTAAACTCCCTGGTGTGCAGGTTAACGTGGCTGGGCTGTAACACCCAGTTATCCAAGTCTTTTTGTGGGTGTCACTGTGAAGGCATTTCATGCATGTGGTTTATATTTACACTCAGGAGATTATCTTGTCATCTGAAAGACTTAGGCATGGTTTGGGTAGAAAACGTCCCGCACAGGTCATGTTTGAACACTTGTTCCCAGTTGTGCTAGAGTCTTTAGAAGTGGGGTCTAACTGGAGGAAGTGGGGTGCTGGTGAGAGTTAGAGCTCACCTTGGGTCTGGCGATCTCTGCTACCTCATGTCCCAGCCACACAGATACCAGCTGAAAATGTTCCAGTAAGGGGAGGTCATAAAACTAGATAGGAGACCTCGGGAAAGGAAGAAGAGGGCCTAAGGGAGAGGGCAACAGCACACAATGACATGAAAAGGAAAAAAGGGGACTTGAGGGGTGGCTCAGTAGTTAGGAAATACCACAGGCTGCTCTTGCAAAGGACCTCAGTTCAGTTCCCAGCACCCATACGATAGCTCACAACCTCATATAATACAATTTCAAGGAATTAGACACTCACTTCTAACTCCTGCCAGCACAAGACATTAATGTAGTATACATGTGTACATGCAGGCAAAACACTTGTACGTACAAAATAATGTTTTAGAAAAGAAAAGAAGGCTGTGGAGGTAGGGAGAAAAGGGAAGAAGAATCAGGGATGGCAAGATGCTGGGGGAGAGAACCAACAAAAACAAATTTTCCCAGAATGAAATTTAAAATGTGTAGATTAATCAAACAAATTTTAAGGAAACATTTTATAAAAAAGAAAATATGTTTGAATGTTGATGAAATAAGGAAGAGGGGGTCTAGAGATAATTTTTCATTTTTTTTTGCATCTCTTATGCAGGTAAGAGAACCTAACATGCTATTTCTACGTAGCTATTCTGATTGTGAATTTTCCCCTCCTCTATTTCTTCTTTTCTTGATGATGAATCATACCCAAGGCCTTTCCTCCCAGTTCTGGGAACTGAACCCAGGGCTTGTCTTAGGTAAATCAGATACCCTACCACTGAGCTCTGCCCCCTGCTCCAGCTGGTCAGCTCCTGATGGAAGCACTCCTAAGAGTTGGCCCAGTTACAGAGATGGCTCCACATTTTCAGCTACGCTCCCTCTCCCTGGGTCTCCCTGTATCTATCTCTCTGTGTGTCTGTCTCTCCTCTCTCTGTCTCTGTGTATTTGTCTTTCTGTCTTTCCTCTCTGTATCTCTCTCATCTGTCTCTTTCTGACTGTGTAGCTAGCCTGACTATCCTTCAATACAAATACTAATATTAAAGCCGCCATGCTTGGCCTTCTGTCTGTCTGTCTGTCTGTCTGTCTGTCTCTCTCTCTCTCTCTCTCTCTCTCTCTCTCTCTCTCTCTATATATATATATATATATATATATATATGTGTGTGTGTGTGTGTGTGTGTGTGTGTGTGTGTGTGTGTGTGTGTAGCTAGCCTTCAACTCAGAGAGATCCACCTACATCTGCTTTGCCAATACTGAGATTAAAGGTAGCCCCACCATGCTTGGCCCTCTGTCTTTCTCTTTTTAAATTCCATCAAGTCGCGTTTGTGTTCCCACTACTGTTAAATGACATTGCTAACCCCATACATCACTCACACTCAAAAGTTACACATCACCCAAGCATCCCTGGAGGGGAGATCTGAATTCCAGAGACTATCCTCAGACCCCACAGGGATCCATGTTGTACAGGAATCAGGATGGAGTGGAGATGGACGCCTTCCCACTGAGGGTAAATGTACAAAGGCAGGTGAGAGGGGGTTCCTTCTGTCCATCTTCTCAGGCAAGGAACCCACGCACAACCAAACGAAACAACATGTTTCCAAGCCCAGCATCTTGGTGCAGCTGGTGAATGAGTGGAGGGTGATTCCTCAACCTGGTGCCTCTCAACTGAGTCAACTCTTGAAGGTGAACAGTATTGCTAGGGCAGACAGTTGAGTGGTTATGACCACTGAAACGGGGTTGTGCTCTTCACCAATAAAGCCATAATATACTTCCATTCTTCCATCAGCAACATGGAAAGGTAGCTAACTACAATGCTTACAACATTTATTTACTGATCATGTTCACATCCATTGTATTACCTGGGAGGGGCGGTAAAATTACTATGCACTGTTGCCTTCTTTACTAACAGATAAAGCAAGTTAGACTCATAGAGATTAAGCAATTCGGTCTTGGAGATGACAGCGCCTCAGGTACAACATATGCATTTTGACTCCACTTCTCTGCTTTTAGACCAAACAGTGTAAAAAAAAAAAAAACAAGCTATGTGCCACGTTTGATTTTCTAAAGAATTCTGTGGCTTTATTTTTTCACAGAAAATGATAATCTTGAGGTCAGTGTGTGCAGCATTCCTCAAAAATGGAGCTGATATTTAAAAGCATCTCATAGCTCACGCTTCTGCTGAATTCCAGGCTGCATGAGTGTTTGAGAAGAGATAAAATGTCCCTAATATTGTGAGCACAAACTTGAACCTGATCTTGGGAACTTTCAAACAGATGCCCTCTTTCCTGGACCTACAGCCAGTCTGACTACTAATGGTCTGGTCCATGTTCTATGCTACCAATCACCACCTCTCTAAGCACCTACACGTGTTTAAATTCAATTCATCAAAATGAGGCAGATATATCAGATAAAGCCTATTTAACTTCTTTGGGATAAATCCTGTGCACAGTAATTTGTTTCCTTTTCTGGAAAGTTTCTACCTTGAAAAATTATTTGAAAGCACAATCTCCAATAAATGATGTGTAATATTTGCTTGGTTCTTTAGCCAACAGGGTGTTTACCTAGAGCCTACTCCATGCCAAGCAGCTGAAACACAGGAAGAGGGCAGAGAGAACCTTAAGTGCACCTAAGAACACTCTAAAACTGCTTAAGTTGGAAATATGTGTACTATGAAAATAAAATAGGGAGACCTGATAAAACAGGGTAAGTGACAGAGAGCCAGGTTGGTGTCAGGGAGGACGTTTCCGAAGAGTCTGGGTTTCAGATAATCTCAAATTCCCAAGCATCAGATGCGTGCTCAGTCAGTGGGTTCCATTTACTACTCTTTCTGTTTGTGCCATTTCTCTGCTTTGGTTTAATATTTCCAAATACTCGTAATTTTCTCCTTTCAGAAATGTTTCTTTTTGTGAGTGTTTCTATAGCCATCTGGTGTTTAGAAGGTGGGATTCCCAAGGTTTTCTGAACTGAGGAATCACTCTCCACTGGTTCATCAGCTGCACCAAGATGCTGGCCTTGAAAACCTGCTGTTTCATCTGGGCGTGAATAGATTCCTTGCCTGAGAAGATGTGTCAGGGGCCATTTTCCCAAAGATGATAGCAGGGACCATTGCCCTAAGGATGTTTGCAGAAAGCCCTCCTACCTTGAGAGCTGTTTGCTGACAGAACCTGCCTCAGGTCCCAACTATCTTGATAGCAGGGACCATTGTCCTAAGAATGTTTGCAGAGAGCCCCCACATCCCAATCACCTTGAGAGCTGTTTGACCAGGTGTGCTGACTAGTGACCTTTGCTACCCTGGCAAAACCCCCCACCCCAACCCAGGTTCCTCATCCAGGGGCTATATAAGCCACAACCATTACACTAATAAACTGAGACCTTGACAACAGAATTTTGCTTGGTCTCCGTTTCTCTCTCTCTCCCATGTTCTTTCAGGTAGCGCCCCTTCAGACCCTGGAATAACTGGACCTGCTGGACGGGTACAAAGATGGATGGAAGGAACCCAGGAAGGATGCGCCATGTTCCCTCTCACCTGCCTTCATGCATTTATGCCTAATGGGAAGGTGTCCATCCCCACTCCATCTTGATTCCTGTACAACATGGATCCCTTTAGGGCCTGAGGATAGCCTCTGGAACCCAGATCTCCCCTTCAGGGATGTCTGGTGATGTGCGAATTTTCTTTTTGCTCAAAAATTGTTAGAAAGTATCTACATTACAATCAAGAAAATCTAGTCAAAATACGGCCCCCATGCCTACCAAGTGGGGACCAGAATGGAGAGGTAAGAGGAGCCTGAGAAGGTGGAGCTCATGGGTCCCATGGTGTTGAGATTTTGTTAATACAGTGGAAGTAATGAGCCAAGTCTGAATAGACACTTGGAAGGCAGTGAGGAATAAATTATCTGTTATTCAAAAGATAACAACTGAGCTGGAATGTATACTTAGTGATGGGAACAGAAAGACAAATAAAACATGGCTTCTTAACTTCTGGGGCAATTTAGATGGTAGATAGATATAAAAACCATACATTCTAATGAACTGAGATAGAGGGATGACAGAAAGTGTCCTGCTGAGTTCAGTATCATGTTTCCTTAAAACACAGTCAGATTTAGATGATTACCCACAACTATCAAACTTATTTAGTAGATGTGTATTTTTAAGAAATAGTTTTGAGTGAGTGACCTCAGGCATGTTCTCCTTAAAGAGATAGGTGTGTCTTTGTCAAGGTTTTTTCATTGCAGGACAGTGCGAAGGGAGGTAGGGAAAGCTTCCAGACAGACACCCTTTGTGGACCTGTCTTGAGAGACACCATGACCATGGCACCTCTTATAAAGGAGAACATTTACCTGGGGTGGTCTTACAGTTCAGAGGTTTAGTCCTTTATGGTCATGTTGGGATGCATGTGGCAAGCATGGTGCTGGGGAGGAGCTGAAAGTTCTACATCCAGATTAGCAGGCAGTAGGAAACAACACATTGGTCAGGCTTGAACTTTTAAGACCCCAAAGTCTCCTCCAACAAGGCCACATGTCCTAATAGCATGCTCCCTAAGGGTCTATGGGGGCCATTTTCTTTTAGACCACTATAGACTTATCCTCACTACAACTGAATCACTGCCCTTTCCAAGTTTTGTTCAAAGCCACAGAACTGTGACATGAACAGACACAGGAGAAGTCTAAGGAGCCACAGAGTTGAGTTGAACCTATACATGTCTGTTAAGTTTCAAACCTGGAACAAACGCTGAGGCCTACCTAGCTGCCAGGCTCTCCCAGCATCTGTCACTACCTGTTACCAGGTATGGATTGCCGCACAACCCTGCCCTCTACCCTGAACTCTCCAACCCAGGGGCTGGGCTGCCCTTCCCCCAGAGGCTTTTCCCTATATAATCCAGATATTTTGGTTACCCTTCCTTTTGTATCTTTGGTCTCCCAGCTGCTGCACCTGGTTCCTCTCTCTCCCCAGTTCCTGACCATCCCCTTCTCCCCACAAGACCCAGTTCAGCCTGGTCATGTCCACTCTGGACTCTCCCAGATATCCTGCTCTGCCTACAGTCTCCTGTATGTCTACAGTAAACTTTCTCCTCCACCATACCTAGAGCAGTCCTGTCCTTTTCTTTATGTTTCTTTTTTTTCCATTCAATTTCATCGTTGATGGGGATCTTGAGTAATGAAGCCAGCCCTGACTCTCCAGGAACTCACAATGTAGACCAGACTAACAGCAAACACAGAGATCTGCTTGCCTGCCTCCCGAGTGTTGGGATTGAAGGTGTGTGCCATGACTGCCCAGCTTAAAAAATATTAAAGTTATCTTAGAAATAGTTTTAAAACTAGTCCATTCCTTTTTCCAATAACATGTCTGAAGCCATGTTATTGGAAGGTTAAATGGTTTGCTCTAGGTCACACACAGTTAGTTTGTGACAGGGGCTGAAAGCTCTGGGCCTCCTGGCTCCCTGGTGCTAACTGGCAGAAGCAGATGTTTCTATAAGAAGAAGCAAACTATCCTGGGCATCATGGGCATGCCTGTAATGCCAGAATCTGTCCAGTAGCGGTGATAGGAGGATCAGGAGTCCAAGGTCATTTTCAACTGCATAGAGAGTTCAGGGTCAGCCTAGACCTCAGGAAAGTCTCTCAAAAAACCTTATTCACCTAGCTGCTGCACAATGGAATCCCGCCAGGCAGGTGGGAAATTACCACGCCCAAGGTGGAGTAAACAATGGCCTATAGCTAACCACCAGGGGGGCAGAGGGAGCACAGGACAGCCAGAAAATGCAACAAAATGTCTGGCCAGAAACTGTCCTCAAGATGAACCCTAGAAGGAGGGGTAGACCCATGGGCCCTGCAGGTCCCCCTTTTATATAATTACATGACTAGGCCTGTCTTAGGTGGCATTGGACATCAGGCAACACCCCTTACCTGTCAACATCACCAAGTTCAGCCAGATTTGCGCTGAAGGATCCTCCAGGGCAATAGCTAAGTGGTAACATTGACCTGAGCTTGCCTATGGCTCTGGCACCATGAAACCATGAAGATGATGCTCCAGCACATATAAGCACTCCTAAGGAGGCTGTGCCTGCTCAATCCTTAATGAGTCTGCCCGTAAATTGGTCCCCTTTAAGTAAGGTCTCAGTGCTGGTGGGAGGAACCCTGGTATAGTTAGCTAGAATAATCTCAAGAGCCAATTTGTAAATTGTGCACTCCAGGGTCCGTGAATAACAGCATTAAGCCTTTTCACTGTATCTGTTAAGCTGTAACCTAGCAGTGGTCTTTAACCAAAACCAATTGCAAATTTAACTGCAACAAATTAGGCAATTAACTATCTTACACAAAAGAAAACTGTCTTAATGAATTCTTGTTCTATCGGTGTTTAGCTTGCCTTGCTTTTCTAAAAGAACCATCAATTGGCTCATCAATACTGAATTACTTGATGGAGGTAGGTTTTGAATCTATTTGTTGTTTTTATTGGTTAATTAATAAAGAACCTGTTTGGCCTTTGATAGGACAGAAAATTAGGTAGGCGGAGTAGACAAAACAGAATGTTGGGAAAAAGAAGCCGAGTCAGACAGTTGCCATGATTCTCCCATTCCGGACAGACGTAGGTTAAGATTTTTTTTGGTAAGTCATCTTGTGGTGTTACAGAGATTATTAGAAATGGGTTAGATTAATATGTAAGAGCAATGGCCTATAGCTAACCACCAGGGGGGCACAGGATAGCCAGAAAATGTAACAAAATGTCTGGCCAGAAACTGTCCTCAAGATGAACCCTGAGAGGAGGGGTAGACTCATGGGCCCTACAGAGAAAAAAAAATCATGAAGTTGGGTAGGTAGGGCAAGGACAGAGAAATAATATGATCAAAATATATTGTATGTTTTGTTATTTTAAAATGCTAGTGGGTCCCGGGAGGGCTGGTGGAGCCACCACCAGTCGCAAGGCAGAGATGCGCAGGTTTCCAGGAGAGCCACCCAAGCAGGCGGATGTGAGCCTGGTGGGTCCAGAGCCACTAGCAGGTTCCCGGTGGGGAACCCCAGAGTGTCTCTGCCGGGCTGGCAAGCGGCGGACACATGGCAGGCAGGCAGGAGACAGAGACATGATATGAATCAAAACTGAACCTTTACTGCTTAGAGGAGAGAGGGAGAGAGAGAAGGAGAAGAGAAAGGAGAGAGAGAGAGACAGAGAGACAGAGATACATGTGCACACGCCAGAAAGGGGACAGTAAGAGAGCTTCAAGATGGGGGGTTTGGGGGGGGTCACTGGGAGTGGGCGTGGCTTGTCCCTTAAAGGGACCAGCGATCAAAGAATAACAGTATGTGTTTTAATTAATTAAAACACACACATCAATGAAACAAGAAATGGACTATCAAGAGAGCCCTGCTTAGCCCACACAGAGGAAAACTGGCCAAGCCCTGAACAGAAGACTGTTCAAAAAGAGAAAATTGACAGACAATTACTAAGTGGTTTTTTTGTTTGTTTTGCTTTGTTTTTTCACTCCTGGGTTTTCTGTAGCTTTAGAATCTCTCCTGGAACTAGCTCTTGTAGACCAGGCTGGCCTCGAACTCACAGATATCCACCTGCCTCTGCCTTTCAGGTGCTGGGATTAGGCGTGCATCACCACCGCCGGGCTTACTAAGTGTTCCATAGTAATATTTTATTTGTGTTTTAATAAATAAGGCTTGCCTAAAGATCGGAGTGCAAAGCTAGCCACACTACTCAGTCATACAGACCAGGCAGTGGTGGCACATACCTTTAATCCCAGCAGCCACACTAGTTAGCCATAGAGGTCGGGCGGGTAGTGGTGCACACCTTTAATCCCAGCACTAGAGAGGAATATAAGGTGGGATGAGACAGGAATGCATTCTGTTTTCAGCCTGAGGATTTCGTCAAGGTAAGAGCTCTCTAGTGGTTGACTACTTTGCTTCTCTGCTCTTTCAGCTTGAACCGCAATATCGGTCTCTGGGTTTTTGTTAGTTGAGCTACAGTGTTTACGATGTTCCACACACTCCATAGTTCTTAAACCCGGTGTGCTCTGATACGGGGCAGGGCCTCTATCTCAGCTGCTTGCCCACTGAAGGGGAAGTCACTTTCTCTCTCTCTCTCTCTCTCTCTCCCCCCCCCTTCCCTCCCTCCCTCTCTCTCTCTCTCTCTCTCTCTCTCTCTCTCTCTCTCTCTCTCACACACACACACACACACCTCACTTATAAGAGCAACAGGTGGCCTTCTGCATGGTAGGTCTTAGTCAACAATACCAAATTACTTCCAATTCATTTTCTGTTCCAAGCTAAACTAAACATTAAGTCTCCATGAAGCTTCTCCCTCCTTCAGGACGACATAACCACTAACTCATCTCTGTAAAACATTCCACAGGCTGACGTTTGCTTTTCTTCCCTCAAGTCCCCAAAGGAGGCGATCACAGACAGAGCTTCCAGACATGGCTCGTTCATCTGTTTCCATCATTTCATTGCTTCTCTGGTTTTGCTCCTGGAGGGGTCGCCTCTACCGCCCATTTATATTTGTGTTACCTCAGAAATAAATCCTCTAAATTAAGAAGCAAACAGTCTGTGGCGGCAAAGTTCTAGGCACAATGTAAATGTCACCCGATTAATCCTGTTCACTGAGTCCTCCAGCGAGCAGCCTCAGTTCCGCCCGTTCTGTGCAGGTCACAGACCCACCAGTAACAGCCAAGGACGGTGCGAGCTTTTCTCAAGCCAAGTTGTTGAAAACAGAATCCTTTGCTTAGCTTCACAAATGGGTATTTTTTAAAAGAAAAAAGTCTTTTTAAAACCCTAGACAAAGGAAATCCCTTTTACTTAGGAAAGGGATTTAGATCCTAGAACTGGGCCTCATCAGCCCTTAAAGCCTGGCTTTATTCCTGAAACAATGACAGCCTCAGCCCACTGCTTGACATAAAGGCCACCAGGAAAAGGTTGAGCAGCAGGAGGTGAAGCCAGAGCAGTTTCCAAGAACACAGCGCAGTGTTCACGCCTTTGCATGGCACCGTGGAGCTGGGAAAAAAACAACCTTTTGCGATTTCACAGTGACCTGGATCCCAGCCTGGATCCACTATGGGAAGTTACTTGTTTCTTAAGATGAAATGGAAAGAAGGGTGTTACTCTTCTCATTGGATCTTAGGATGAACTGAGACAACTCCCTTACAGCCAAGCCCTGGGCCCAGCAGATAGCACTGTAATAAATGTCCCTGAGAGGGTTAACCTGGCAGCTGAGGTGGGGTGAGCTAGGCTTGGAGGTGAAGGAAAGGAAGCCCATATAAAGAGGGAATTCAAGCCAAAATATCTACCCCAGACAGGCAGAACAGCCCAGCAGGCCTCATTCACCCAATATGGCCAAAAAAGGGGAGGGGGGCCTCTGGTTAATTTTAAGATTTATTCAATCAGTTATAGACTTGCAGAATAATCAGGAATAATTGAGCATTTTTCTGTTTCACTTGACAAAATTTTGATTTGCAAAGTCCTATTTGGCATGAGAAAGCCTGAATTTTTTTTTTTTTTAAAGAAAATTGTTTTAGTAACAAAATCTAGATTACATGGACAACCTTGATGTCCCTTCAAGTCAAACGCGCTGTTTCTGACAGCAGTGTGTTTCTGGTGTGGAGCGTGCGGGAGAAGGGCAGACAGACAGAGGTTACCCTGGGAGTTTCCTGTTCATACTCTAAGAAAGCTGGTCAAAACCTGTGGTCTCTTTGTGGCTGTTTGCTCACTGAAGAAAATGGCCTGTGTGAAGAGCTCAGCAAGGGTAACAGTGCCTAGCATGCACGGGAATCACCAGAGACATTCAGCAGGGTGTCCTGAGACTCCATGAGACCTTCCTGGGAGAGAATTAGAGCTGGGGTTATGTTAAGTTGGGAGCTTAGGCTCCAGCCCCTTGCATCTATCCTAGTCCCCTGACCCTGAGAGTTAGCACTCTGGACTCCAAATCCCAGCAGGCCAGGTCCTGGGGGCGGGGGGGGGGGGGGTGTCAGGACCACACCCAAGAGTATTTAAGTGAACTCCCCAAAAGAGGAACACTTGGTCTCCTTTCCTTCCTCCCAATGGTCGCTTAGGCATGGCTTCCCAGTTTCCCCTTGGGGCTACTCGAGAATGCAGAACTACCATTAAACCTGGATATCTCTTAATTTGACTTGTTTTGATTTTGGCTTGATTGGAATTTTGTGTCGGCGGAGAGCTCGTCTTAAAAAATATTCCTAACAGGTTAACCTTTTACATTTGAGCATGTTCCCTAGATGATGTGTCTTACTTAAACAGCCTCTTGGGGCTTTTCTTTCTTTCATAATATTTCATTTCAGAATATGGACGTAGTTCTCTCCAAACTGCTTCCTGCTTTTTTGGGGGTGAAGTATTTTTGGGGGTATTCTTGGCAACCTTTCAGGGGGTTTTGGTCCATCAATCACATTAGTCTGGAAGGATTCCTCAGGTTCTCATCTTCTGTGGAAATAAAAGAAGAACCTCTTTTCCAAAGCAACATATCCTTAGATTCATATTTTGAAATCAAGATACCTTTAAGGTATATATGTTGGTTTAGTTTAGCAATCCCCAGAACCAAATGTCCCTCTGCAGTCAAAAAATTCAAAGAAAACACAATAATATACAGAATCCAGACACTTTGTATATTTTCTATCTTTATGTGGCTTATTATTGTTTTATTCTATTACTTTTTAATATTTCAAGACTTTGTTTTGTTTATTTTTAAAACCTTTTCTTTCTTTCTTTCTTTCTTTCTTTTTTTTTTTTTATTTTCGAGACAAGGTTTCTCTGTAGCTTTTTGGTTCCTGTCCTGGAACTAGCTCTTCTAGACCAGGCTGGCCTCGAACTCACAGAGATCCGCCTGCCTCTGCCTCCTGAGTGCTGGGATTAAAGGACTGCACCACCACCGCCCGGCCATTTATTTCTTTTTATAACTCTCTGTACTCTTTTTTTCCTCTCTCCGAAGCCTACATACATTCACCCAACACTGTGACTCATTCAGAGTTCTTTTATGTCTGAATCTGTCCTATTGTATATCTGTAATCCTTTTTTGGTCAGAAATGCTTTTTTAAAAAAATGCTAAATGGTGTGGCTAGGGCCTGCTGGCTCCGCCCAGTCCAGCATGATGGAGCTATGTTCAATGCCTCTGCAGTCTGTGCACACTGTCCCAGTTTCAAGTATGCAGCAGGTCTATGTCGAGCCATTAAGGAGTTTGTAACATGCTGCTCACAGAACCTATTTAAATGCTCCATAGCTGGACCTCCTGAGAAAGAGTTAGACCTGGTTGTGCTGGCGAGCCAGGGAGCTGCTGCTTTATTTTTTAAAGAAGCCACGCAGTTTTTACTGCACCTCTTAAAGTAGCTGCAACACCCCTGCTCACCACAAGCCCATCTAGAAAATAAAATTGTGGCTACCAAGAAACTGTGCTAAACTCTATTCTTTTTTTGCCAACTTTTCAGGCTCTCTCAGGTTTTAAGTGGATTTTAGTTGACCATGTTGGTGAACCCATTAGTAGTAAGAGGCTACTTGTTCGTTTCCCAGCCGCCCAGACTCTTGAAATAACCACACAGAAACTGTATTAATTAAATTGCTGCTTGGCCCATTAGTTCTAGCTTCTTTTGGGCTAACTCTTACATCTTAATTTAACCCATCTCCATTAATCTGTGCATCATCACGAGGTCATGGCCTACCAGCAAAGTTTCAGCATGTCTGTCTCAGGTGGCTCCATGGCTTCTCCCTGACTCTGCCTTCTTCCTCCCAGCATTCAGTTTAGTTTTCCCTGCCTACCTCTGTTCTGCCCTGCTATAGGTCCAAAGCAGTTTCTTTATTCATTAATGGTAATCACAGCATACAGAGGGCAATCCCCCATCAAGAGAGGACAATGGAGTCCTACAAGGAGCGCAGTTGGTTTGGTCACCCAGATGAATTCCTGCATTGTCTTTTCAATATGTTACTTTAATATCATTTAGAATGACAAGTTATACCCACTCAGAGGGCACAGAATTTAAGATGTCTAGCACAATAGATGTCACAATTCCACAGCTCTCTGTTCATGTACTTGCCTGGAATTTGGAGTTAAAGAAGATAGCACAGCATGGGGACCCAGAATGGCAATGAAGGGTTTGGCTGAGAGTAGAGGAATCAGGAGAACCATGGCACTGAACATTTATCTGTCAAAGTCACTAACAGAGGTGCTTTCATGTTTCCTTCTCTTTCAAGTGTCGAAATTGAAATGGCCCAATAGAATTCCAGCCCTGGTGAGGAGTGACTGCCACAGAAGGGAGCCCGGACAGATCTCCAGCATGCCTGCTCCCTCTAAGCAGGGCAGCAGGCTCCTGCATGCATCCTCCAGCTATTGCGTCTGGGCTACGAGTGTGCATCTCCTGCAGGTTATTCCAGCTCCAGCACCGTTGCTGTACAAAGAGGTGGTCATATGGGACATCCACCCAGTGACCCCTACCTCCCTAGCTTTGGTTGTGCTGGTAGGACCACTCACACTGTATGTTAAACAGCTGCCTCTACAACCAGGAATGCCTCTGTCCCAATCTAGGCTGCTCATCTTCTTGGTCATTATAACCATTCCAACACTTATTCTGTGAGTGTCTTTTGGAAAGGACAGCAAGACCTCTGTAAGTCCTCTGAGGGTGGGTGGGAGAAAGTAGATAAACGGGACTTATTGAGAAACAGGTTCAAGACAGGAAAGGGGAAATGGGAGTTGGTGTAGAGTAAGAAATACAGTCTGTCTTGAGGAATTTCCTATCTACAAAGTAACATGAAAGAGATGCGTGTGTTGACCTGTGACAGGGGCCCTGGACAAGCTAGAGGAGGAACAAACCTCCCCTGATGTGCATATTGGGAGGGGGCTAGGAAGAACCAGCAATTTGGAGGAGAGGGCCTGCTCTGGTGATTCCTAGCATGTGTCAAG
>JABTXL010004585.1:1372365-1435003 GCA_025134845.1 Neodon shergylaensis | reverse complement strand
ATCACCTCACTCTGATTGACTCACATATTCATACATACTGGTTTCCTTAGTGGTCATTATCACAGGTGTAGGATGAACCTGTTAAAATGTGTTTCAGGATGTCTCTGAGATGCTCATCCTGTGTATCAGCTCCAGGAAGAGTTACAGACAAACTCTGCAACCTCATTTATCATGAAAATATGATTAATCAGCATCCAGAGTCACTACTCTCAGAAAAGCCAGACTGAAAAGTCCAAGAGAATTTTTGTGCTGCTTTATTAGACTTGGGCCCATATCATTCATCTCATATGGATAGAATGGCTGGTGAGAAAATGAAATCACTGACAAGCATTAAAGACTAAATCTAAGAATTCAATGTGCAGTTGTATGTAAAATACATGATAAAGAGATGTTACGTTGATCTTAAAAATGCAGATGGATTGTTCAGAAATTTTCTAGTTCCCAGAAAAGATGGAATAGAGTATGGAAATACTGTCATTTGTCAGTCAAAGGCTTTGCTCAAACAAGAAAGTGTTTCTAAAAATGACTTGTTCTAATACTAAGATTCAGCAAGTGAAGAAATACTCTACGTTACTTTAGTGAAAATGAAGCCTGTTCTGAAATCACAGAGAAAGTGTTTTTGGAAGACCAGTGTCATCACAGACCAAAGACCATATTGGAATAGATATGTTATGAGAAGTCCCCATTGGTGATGACACATCTCTTCAATACTCACCTCTTTATTTGTATTCACTCCATGGTTAGTATCAGACGGTTAGTCTAAGTCCTCTTACATCCAATAGAAAATGTCAAGACTCTTTCAGTAGAATTCTCTAGCAGCCATCTCTGAGTTAGTCTTGTAACCATATTAACAGGCATTCTCACTGTATGTGAAGAAACTATATGAGTAAAAATCACTGTAGAACACTTTCCTGCACATCCAAAGATCCTAAGTTCAGCCCCAAATTGATGTAACTGAACGTGGGTATAGACACTTTTGGAAAGTATGCTATTGTCATTTCAGTTTCTGACTTCTGGTTCAAGTCTGGATCTAGGAATTCACTTGCCTATAGCTGCTGCTACCAGATAGATAATGATCCAACTGTAGATGCTGAGAACCTGCATTCTCAGGGACAGTGAACAAGAGAGTACAAATGTGGTGCTGTGGTGAACATCACTATATATACAAACATAATCTCTGCAATTTGGACATGAATAAGGAAGGGAATTCTTTAGATCAAAACACTAATCTGATTGAGACAGACCAGGAAAAAATTCTCTGTGTTAGTTAGTGAGTGGTGACTTACCACTGAGAACAATGTCAATACAGCCAGGCTTATTAATGTGACTCACATGTCAATAGTTCAGAGGCCATCTGATCCTCATCAGAGTCAACCATAAAGGTGATGCTGAGAAGGTGTATTACATATCCTGCTGCCATCAGACACTATGTCACTAATTGTCTCTGTGCACAACTTTCTTATTGGTTTTTTTAAAACAATCATTTCTAATTTTGTGTACCAATCCCAGTCCCTTCTCCTTCCCTTCTCCTGTTTCCCCCAACTTACATCTCTCCCATTCCCCATCCACTCCTCAGAGAGTGTAAGGCTTCCTATAGGTAATCAACAAAGTCTGACACATCATTTTGAGTCAGGACCAAGGCCTCCCCCCCATATCTAGACTGATCAAGTTATGTCTTTCATATAAGCTTATGTTGCCATTTTCTTCTTAGAAATTGGTGGATCTATAGTGTCACGGGCGAATTTGAAGAACCCACTAATATAAGTTTGACAATGGGATTCTAGTGCTGCAACTATGGCTCTCACATCTGTCTTTATTGTCTAAGGTGATATTGAGCAGATGTTTCAATGATGAATGGTGAGCTGTACATTAGTTGATTTTTAGATCTCTGTGAAATCCATTCTTTAGTGTTGTTAACTGATGAATGGTGACTACAAGTACTCTACCAGGCAAAAATCCAGACACTCTGTAGAATAAAGATAGCCACAAAGTATCCAATGGCCTGTGAAAGCTAATGATCCATAGATCTATGTTCTGTAAAGGCTTAAGAGAATGGGGCAGCTATGACAGACTGGGAAGTAAGTAAATATGGGACAAAAGAATAACGTGTGATCTCAGAACCTACCTCAATTAACCTCTAGATATATTGATTTGATTAATGAGTTTTGTAAAAAGTATTTCAATAATACTCTTGACCTTCTTAGAGGAATTACACTTGTGTGGCAGTGCATATTGATATGTATCTCATATTCTAAAAGACTGTAACTTATGCTGGACCATAAAGTCAGAGTTACCTCAACACTGGAGAGGATATGTGACATTTAAGACTATGAAAAGATTTTTTTAACCAGATGCTAATATTTGGACTTACTTGTCATATTAATATTTTATTTGATTAAAAGCTACTCCACAAGGCCCATTCTCTTAGAATCCAGAGATTTATATCATAATGCATAATCCCAGTTTTCAGTTTTTAGTACATCATTAAGGAAGAAACATAGTAGGTGGTTAGTGGTAAACATATTGCCAAGGCATGGTGTGTACTAGGGCATCCTAAATCAGCATCACTTTAATTATAGTTGCAAATTTGAAAGGTTTGTAAGGACCCTGTTAGACCGTGTGAAGTGACAGGCAAAAAGATACTCAGGATAATTATTTTTGTGAAAGTCTTCAAGCCAATCTTCTCTGTCATTTCAGTACCAGTGCAACTTCCTGCATCTCCAGGTTTTCTGACACACTCAGGATGTGGTTGCAACACTGTGTCTTGCACAGTAATAGACTGCAGAGTCCTCAGATGTCAGTCTGCTGAGCTCCATATAGGCTGTGCTTGAGGATTTGTCTACAGAGAGTATGGCCTTGCCATGGAACTTCTGAGCATAGTCAGTATTACCACTTGCAGGATAAATCCTTCCAATCCACTCCAGTCCCTGACCAGGCCTCTGCTTCACCCAGTTCATCGTATAGTCAGTGAAAGTATAGCCTGAAGTCTTACAGGACAGCTTCAATGAGAACCCTGGTTTCCCTAGCTCAGCTTCAGACTGCAGCAGCTGGACCTGGGATTCGACATCTGCAGAGACATAGACAGAGTAGGTATCATTGTCACCTCAGCACTGTTCCTTATTAGGATTTTGAACTTTGAAAGGATGTTACCTGGAGTTAGTGACATAAGAAAGAAAATGATCCAGCTCCAATTCATGGTGAATAGAATTCTTTGTGTGTTCAGTGACTATGCAGAAGATACTGATCATATGTTGTCCTGGCCTGTAAACATCAGTGTATTTACCACAGTAGACTCTAGTAATTTGCATATTCATGAGCAGGGAAATTATTAGAAAAGAACCTAGTCCAGCTAGAAAAGAAGAAAGTAGAGGAGATGTGGGTCAGACAGCAGTATGTAGAGTTCCAAGTAATAATTCCTCTGAGGAAATACATCTCATACACCTTCCCTAAGTCATGGGCAGCCCGTGTGGGTGTAACATCAAGGCTTAACTTTTCAATTGATTTCTGTCCTGAGGCATTTGCTCCACTTTGTGACAGGTACTCAGATGGATTTACAGCAGGTGCTTGTGATTATGATGGTGGTGACTGAAAATTTCAAAACCTGCTAATGATGAGAATTTACAACCTCATTTCAATACTAATAAGTTTCCTTCACAACAGGTTTTATACTTAAAACTGACTGAAATGACCAAAAGTAAATATACTTCTGAAATATTGCTTTTTATTATTTTATATTATTTTAAATATTATTGTTAACATATTCAGAAATCAATGTTCATTGCAGCAATATACAATAACTAAATTATGAAAATAAACATGTCTGTCAACATGACTGTACCAAGAATATATTGTTATATACACAACACAGTAGAAGCTTTTCATCTGGAAGGAATAAGGAACTTATATCTCTATTAGGAAAATGGATACAACTGGAGATAACTATATTAATTAAAAATATCTCTGAAACACAGACATTATGTTCCTCACACAGTGACTACAGTTAGTATTATCTATATACACATAAGTGTGTCATTCACTGGTACAACTGAACTATAGAAACATTCTAAAGAAAATGATTATATTTTACTCATCAGGTACCAAATGGCAATAAATGCAAAGCTTGGTTTGCGTCCTCAGGAGTACCTCCCCATCTGTGTTGTAATATTTTATTAAATATTATCCTATCTTTAGTGCTCATAACAGGGTATACATGACCACAGCTGTATTTGTAATCATCACAGGACAACTTACGAAATTCAGTTCTTGTATTCTACAATGTGAGCCCAAGGGATTGAACCGATATTGCTAAGCTTGCCAGTAGGATCCTTTACCTGATGATATTTCATGGGCTTTCATGTTGTTATTTATAACTGGCTGGATTTTTTTCAGTGTTTGTTGGTAACTATAGCTGCTGTGACTTCATATGTACAATCACTATTTCAAGCCATGAAGATAGTGTTTATTGTCTATCCACCTTATATTCTGAGTATTACATTCTTCCCAGTCCCTCTTTTGTGATGATCCTTGAGCTTTGAATAGGAGATTGATACAGATGTTTTTTTTTTCCTGTGGTTGAGTACACAGTCATTCATGCTCATCATTTTGCCCAATCATGAACTTCTGCATTAATCATTACACACACAGAGAAGCTTCTGTGATCAGGGATAAGAGCAGAATTACTCTATTGGCTATAAACATAAGTGTTTATGAAGCAGTTTCACAATATGACCATTAGCAATACAACTACAGTTACTAGGGCTATGTCATCTCTAGTGGTGGACTTTTGAACATGCTTACTGGGATAAATATTGCCTATGTCGCACCTCCCAAATACAATTAGAAAGCATATTGTCAGTACATAAAAGACAGGCTCTAGTGGGTATATCTCCCTGGAAGGCTGATATTGTGGACTAGATGATCTAGTACTGTGTATCATCATTGAAATACTTTATCTCACTGCAGGCTGCATGACATTGTCCTGCACTAGGAAACCTAGTCAGCAGGGAGAGTTGCCTGCTCAGTTCAAGGTTTGTTTCTCTAAGTTCTGCAACCAAACTCTTTACTTAACAGTGAAATGTGCATTAAAACAACTTCAGTGTTATATTTTTATCTCACTAAAAATGATCATAAGCAAGAAATAATTGCAACAAATGCAGGTGTGGATGCAGGAAGAGGGTAATTCTTACCTAGAATGGGAGTACAAACTAGTGTGTAGTGATTTTGAAAATAAGTTTTGTATTTCCACTAAAAATTAATAAATAAAACTAGATTGAGTCCAAGGCATAAGTTCTTTAAGCATGCTTTCAATAATGGCACATCTTATAAATACACTAACACACCCATGTTCGTTGCTTCTCGATTCACAGCAGCTGGGATATGGAATAAACCTTTATTTCAAACAAAGAATGAATATATAACAAAAATGTGGAATACAAACCAAAAAGCTATGGAGAAACCCTTTCTCGAAAATTTAAAAATAAACATGGTGGACAATGAGGGCTGATGAGAAGCCAAGAACAATGGCATGGGGTTTTGTTCCTACTTCATGTTCTGGCTTTGTGGGAGCCTAGCCAGTTTGGATGTTCACCTTCCTAGACCAGGATGGAGGGGGGAGGATTTTGGACTTTCCACAGGGCAGGGAACCCTGACTGCTCTTCAGACTGGAGAGCGAGGGGGAGAGGAGGGGCGGAGGGGGAAAGGAGTGGGCGAGGGGGAAGGAGTGGGAGGAGGGGGAGGGAAATGGGAGGCTGGGAGGAGGCGAAAAATTTTTTTTCAATAAAATAAAATAAATAAGATAAATAAATCTATTTAAAAAATAAATAAAATAAAATGTGGAATACTAAGACAATGGAATATTCATTATTGCTAAAGCATGAATGATCAAATCTATAGGTAAATGAATGAAAAGAATAGATATGATGAGTGAGGACACCCAGATCTAAAAAGACAAATGGTTCATATTCTTTTTCATTACTGGTTCTTAGACTTGAATATTATGTTTTGTGAGTTTAATTCATAAAAGCCAAGAGAGTAGAAATGGGCCCATATGATCTGAGGAATTAAAGTGGAGGATATAGTAAAAAATACAGATTAATGAAAGCAGATGGAGAAAACAAGAGACGGGAATTTTGAAACATGAAGCGATGCTGAATAGTGAATAAAGAAGTTTCTGTAGGGTAATTGAAATTAAGTAGTATAAAAAAGCTAATTTTAACTCTAGGATCTTAAAGTGTGAGTAAAAAGTAAAACTGTAGATATTATAGAATGAATGTGGGATGACAAAACACCCAGGTTATTGGGAGCAAAGAACTGTGTAGACACACTAAATTACAATGTTTTTCTATAACAAAATGTTTGGAAATAACAAACAGTTCATAGATGTCTAGTTTTATATTTGGTATTTTATTTGAGTTGTCAGAAGTCAGGAGCACAATGTGTCTTGATATCAAATGCAGCCCCTCATGCATCCATGAATGAATTCCTGGCACACTCAAATACAGGAGTCAGCTGAAAGTTGAGGGACCACTGTGATGATCACATTAGAAAAATATATTCATATTGAGAAGGAGATAGAAACCAAGGGAAAGCTTTCTGAACTGAAAGAGAATGGGGGTAGAATGGGAAAATGAAGAAGGCAACAAGAGGAAGTGAGGGAAGGAAAACTGTAGTCTGAATGTAAAATAATTGCAAACTGTTCATAATTATTAAACAATGTACTTGGAAATCAAATGCATACATACATCCAAATATGAACCTTCATAACCAAGTATACCTTATCTTGGTAGTGAAGGGATGTTTGATATGTGTGTGTCAACAAATCCATTGAGCGAAATAAATGGACTTAAAGACAGACAAAAATCAAGGCAACAATTGCTTTGACTTAATCTGTTTCTCATACAACATTTGCATGCATTTAAAGAAATGAGGGGAGAAAGGAAATCTCTTTGCAAAGGACCCTCATGTATAGAGGATTCTTACACAGCCTTTTCTCTCTCTGTCTGCCATTTCAAACCCAGTGACCTTTTATTCCTGGACAGAACACGTGTTAGTAAAGCTTTCAAGGAGTTAAACATTTTCACCAATGATGGATACCTTTGGAAAATACTCCCACAAATGTGAGAACACAATAGTACTTTGCAGGATTTTGTATGCATGTGTTTGAGTATGTAAAGTGTAGTTAACCATATCAAAACAAAAATATGAGCCAAGGAAATGATATTCTATTACTTTTTACTATAATTTCAGGATTTTTCTTGTAAGCACTTAAAATTGCAGGGGAAAATCACGAGATGCATGGATTCTCTTCTGTCACTGGTCAGGATTGATATGGTGTCCTGTGAATTGTCAGTTCACAGCAAAACACCCTTAAGGCAATACCTGCTACCTATTATAGAGGGTCAGATCTCCCAAAAATTTAAAGTTCTGTATGAGGTTATCTCAGCAGTTCACCTTAACTGTTCTTCTTGGTAATGTGTACAATGGAGCACTTGGTTCTCCAGTATGAGATCACACTAATGGCTGTCAGGGGTGGCAGTGGAAAAGAGTCATTCCCAGCCAAAGCAGTATGGAATTACAAAGACACAGTTTTCTCATCATAGAATCCACTCACAAATAGCTGGACACTGTGAGATTTTGATGAGATGATCTGAACTTCTTCTACATTAAACTAATGTGAGGATCATAATACATGTGAGACGGTGTAATATCTGTGAACACGAGAAGGAAATTTCCTTGAATACATGCAGACATTGGTTTCTAGCATTTTTCATTCACTCTTAACTCTGGGTTTCATTTTGTCTTTATCTTCTGACTGGGGCCCCCTCAGATCTATCTCATTAATATTAACTGTGTTGCTGGATGAGTTTTGTTAATAATAAACCAACAGTCTTTTTGTCATCACCTAGGAATTTGATGTTAATTTTATATGTGATCAAATATTTCTGCTCTAAGTACTGACTCAATTTTCATAGACAAATGTGTCCACATTGACATCAACGTGAGACTATGTGTATCAATTTTACTAATTTGAAACTATCTGATCCCTGAACCTCATATTCAGGGTTACTAGAAATTTCTTTATGAAATGAGGATTAAATTTTAGTCTAGCTGTTCCTTCCCTCTATACTTAACCACAAATTTTGAACTTCAGGTTATTCTTTCCTGTCCTCTTAGCTTCAAGGCAGCTTCATGAACCTTTGGAGTCACTGGCACACCTCAGATATGCACTGTGACACTGTGTCTTACACAATAAGAAATGTCAGAGTCCTAATAGATTGGATTGCTGGGCACCATGTAGCATGTGTTGGATATTGTTTCTGGATCCAGTGTGATTCTCTTCTGGTACTTCTGTTGATAGTTTGTTTTACCAGTGCTTAGGAATATACACCTAATCCTTTGTAGCTCATATTCAGTCTCCTGCCTCACCCAGTAGAGAAGCTATCTGAGTCAAAATCGGTGCATGACACCTTTCTTGCACTTCCCAGACTCCTCAGTTCAGCCCTAGACAGCTCTACTGGAACCTTGACCTTACAATTGTGTAAGGATTCTATTGTCACTTCAGTCTCTGACTCCCTACTCAGGTTGGGTTCTAGGAATACACTTACCTATAGCTGATGCCACCAGGTAGAGGATGATCCAGCTTCATTCCAGGCCTAGAACCTGGGTACAGGGACAGTGAACAGGAGATTTCATTCATGTGGTACTGTATCGTATGGGGATATCACTGTATTTACAAATATTATCCCTGTAATTTAAACATGAATGAGGAAGGATATCACTTAGATAAAAACATGAATCTGTCTGATAAAGACAGAAAAGTTAAAGGTTTTCTGTGTTACTCAGTGAGGGTGGTGAGTTCCAAGTCCTGAACCTGTCTGGAGAAATACATTCCTAGTTCATACTGACAATTGTGCAGACAGTGTTCTTTCATTCCATTAAGAATCATATTTTTACGCCCATATTTTTTAATGTGATTCACCTATCAGTGGTTCATGGCCATCTGATCTTCCTATGAGTCAACCACAGCAGTGATGCCCTGAAGGTGCATTGATTATCTTGCCCCCATGAGATATTGGCACAGAACACTGGACAGTACAGTTGTCCATTCCACACCAGTCATCAGCAGAATGATGCAAATCTGGTGTTTTCAGCTGGGTAATCCCGGGACAATTTCCTTAAAAATGTTTCCATGGTCCTAATGCAAAAATATCTTTAACCTGTACTAATAAGAGGTTCACAAACTAGTTTCCTATTTAGCGGCAATAGGATTATAATTTGGCTCATATATTCCTATTTGGCCTTTTATATTGATTTTATTAAACAAAAAGTGTGGAAGTGTTGTACCATATAGATCTCACATTTCAACTACAACACAGTCTCTGGATGTAATGATATTGGCAATGAAATCCACAGAGGCTGTTGGAATTCCCTCTGTTCACAACTTCCTTGTCAGATTCTGCTACCATTTGCTTCTTAAGTATTGGTGGATCAACAGTGCCAGTTCTTAATTTGAAGAGTCCATTAATAAAATTTGTCTATGCTTTCATAAAGGAATGCTATTTCTAAGTTTCCTCAAGGCAGTTCTGACCCTACTATACCCTGCTTTAGAGAGATATTCTTATCTACTTATCTTCTTTACACCTTGAGTGTTGTGACACACATAAAGAAGCTGTTTCTTTATGATTTTACGAGGCATTTTTGAAACATTTGTCCCTATACTTACTTTGGAATAAGATAATCAAAACAAAGTCAGTTTGCAAAGGTAAATAAGATTTGATGGGCTATAAAAGTTGACCACATTTCAGATTACAAGCCTCTTCCCACTATACACTCAGGCAATTGTGTGGCAAATACTACAACAAAGTTAGATTAACTGAAGTTACCTCTGTCCTACACAGAGTCTTATATAGGCAAAAAATAATGTAGCCAGATGATGAATATATTCTATAAAGATATAAAATATAAACATTGTATTATGCCAGAATTTGAATAATAATTATAGCAGCTTTCGCCTAAGGATTTTTCTTGGGCACTCTGACAATTAAGAGTTAATAATACACTGATTTGGACGTGGGAGCCTTCCTGAGATGGCTTGAAGATTGTTTGGTCAAATGTCCTTGTTGTAACAGAAGTAACCATCCTGAGAACAACTAGCCATATGCCTGTAGGTTCTAAAAATTTTGGTTATTGGGTTAATGAGTAAAAATCATAACAGAGTTATCTGATATAATGATGTCAAAACTTGAGGAAAAAAGATCGGAAATGATAACTCTATCCTGTAATAGTTTATTAATGATGACTAAAAGATGATCAAAAGGAAATGAGAAACGTCCACAAAACAAAAGAAATGATGTGATCTATGCTTTGAAACAACATGAATATATCCCTACTTACTAAATTCTGTGTAAATAAAGAAGCGCTCTGGTATCCAGTCTGTCAGAATACAAGATTCTCTCACCCATCATAGCCTGACTCAATTCCTTCCTCACTAACTCCTTACATCCTCTGCTGGTACCTGTCCACCATTGCGGATGGCTTCAAAATATTGAGCTGCACTTCAGTTGATTTTCAGATCTCCATGAAACCCAGTCTTTTCTTTGGTGTTAGATATAGCTGTAGCAGTGAATTCTGGTGATGAAGTGAGATGGTATACAGCACAGTTGACTGATGATGTTCACAAGTACTCAGCCATTCAAAAATAGAAACACACTGTAGAACAAAGGTGACCACAAGGTTGACATCCAATGGCCTGTGAGAGGTAATGACGTATCAGTATAGTTCTATATTCTATAAAGGTTTGAGACTGTGGGGCAGGTTTCAGAGACTGGGAAGGAAGTAAATATGGGACCAAGGAATAATGTATGATCTCAGAACCTTCCTCAATTAACATGTACATACATTGATTTGATTGATGATTTTTTCTGAAATGTAATTTAATCATACTTGACCAACTTATAGGAATTATATTCATATGCAGTGCATTTGGACACATGTCTAACATTCTAAGAGACTGGAACTTCTGCAGGACTACACAGCCAGAGTTAACTATAAACCTGAAGTCATGTAACATTTAAGACTCCAAAGGACTTTTGTTTTCCCAGCAGTTATTATTTGGATTTTACTGTTAAAAATCATATTTCAGTTTATTAAAAACTACCTTCAAAATGTCCCATTCTCTTAGAATCCAGAGATGAATACTTTTTATCATACTTCATAATCACAGTTTTCATTTTTTATTATTTTATTAATGAAGAAACATTTCAATGAATGTGATCATTGCTGAAGAGATTGTGAAGGTATGGCTTACACTAGTCATCCTAAATCAGCATCCTTTCTTTCACAGAAATAATTTTGAAAAGTTGTTACAAAAAAGTGAGAGACAAAACAACATTCAGAATGTTTGTTTCTGTGAATGTCTTAAAGCTCATCTTCTCTGTCATGTTAGACCTAGGGCAGCTTCTTGCTCCTCCAGGGTTTCTGACACACTCAGGATGTGGTTGCAACACTGTGTCTTGCACAGAAATAGACCTCAGAGTCTTCAGATGTCAGACTGCTGAGCTCCATGTAGGCTGTGCTGGAGGATGTGTCTGCAGTCAGTTTGGCCTTTCCCTTGAACTTCTGATTGTAGTCAGTACCACCATTACTAGGATTAATCCATCCAATCCACTCCAGGCCCTGTCCAGGACTCTGCTTCACCCAGTGCATATAATAGTTAGAAAAAGCATAGCCTGATGCCTTGCAGGACAATTTCACTGAGGTCCCAGGTTTCCCCAGTTCAGGCCCTGACTGATGCAGCTGTACTTGCGAGTGGACACCTGTGAAGAAAAAGACAGAGTAGCTTGTCAGAGACATTGTCACCTCAGTCCCAATGTTCTCCTCAGGTATGGAATTAGAAATCCCTTACCTGTAGTTACTGACACAAGGAAGAGAATGATACAACTCCATCCCATGGTGTGGGCCTTGTGTGCTCAGTGACTGGAGAAGACACTGATCATATGTTGTTGTCGGGGATGGACATTCCTGTATTTACCATAATACATCCAGGCAATTTGCATATTCAAGAACAGGGGATTTTTTAAATAAACACCTAGTCCAGTTTGAAAAGGTGGGGAGGACACTTGAGTCAAGCAAGAGGATGGTGAAATTCAAGTCCTAATCCAGCCTGAGGAAATGCATCTCATTTCATTATCTCAACTCTGCAGATGTTGTGGGTGTAAGAAAAGGACCTAAGCTCTCAATAGATTTCTGGCATGAGGCAGTTCCTCCTCTTTGTGACAAGGTTGTCATTTTGATTTACAGATGATAATGGTCATGACTGGAAATTTCAAAACTTACTAAATTTTGAGAAATTACAGCCTCATATCGCATGATTAATATTTGCTATAATAGAAGGTTTCATAGAAAAACGCACTGAAATGACCTAAAGAAACATACCTCGGAAATATTTGCATATTGATGTTTAATGCAGCACTAATTAACATAACTTATTGAAATAAACTTCATGTCTGTCAGGAGATGATTGCACCAAGAACACATTGCTATATGTGTGACATAATAGGAATAGTTCATCTGAAAGAATAAGGAACTTATATTACCTTTAGGAAATCAATGTAACTGGAATTAACTGTATTAATTATAATTACCTCTGAAAAACAGACAACATATGAAACTCTAAGTAGTTTTCATATATTGAATAAGTACACAGAACTACTTGTGCAAATATCTAACAACTTAAAAATGAAACTGTCTAGCAGAATATAGCAAAAAAGGAATATGTAGAAAATAAAGTGTAGGTGTTACAAGGGAAATATTCACAATTGTAAAATGTACAGTTCTGAAAATTCTAAACATATATAAAATTGTTATTTTCATTTTTTCAAATAATTGTGCCTATTCTATAAAATTTTCCTTTATGTATAAATTATAGTATAATCATGTCTATCCCCAACTATGTTCCTCTGACTTCTTTGGGACCTTCCAAAAAGTCTCTGTTTTGTTTCATAATAGCAGAGTAAGTCCAAACTGTGCTATCTATATACATATAGGTGTGTCATTCCATAGTAAAGAAGGTGATGAAGGAGCCTCTAGAGACTTTTCCAAAAGTGATTATACTTTTTTCATCACTCATCCAATACCAATAGAGTCAAAGCTTGGAGCCAGCTTGGAGTCAAAGCCAGCGAAGAAACCCTGCCTATCATGTTGCAATATTTCTTCAAATTTTTATTTTTTTCTCATAAAATACATCATAATCAAAGTTTCTTCTTACTCTTCTCTCTCACCCATACTTCTGTCTCCCCAAGATTCATCCTCTTCTGTCTCCACCCAGAAAATTGCAGACATTCCAGGAACATCCATAAAATATGGCATAGGAAGCTACAATAAGACCAGGCAAGTACTACATCATCAGCCTGGATGAATCAACCCAGTAGAAAGAAATGTATTCAACAAGTAGGGCAAAGAATCAGACAGACCCTGTTTCCAGTGTTAGTAATCCCGAAAGCATATCAAGCCTTATCAGGTATGCTGAAGACCTAAGACAGCCCTACCAGATCCCTGATTTCCATGAACCCCCATGAGTCATCATTAGTTGATTATGTGAACAGTGATCTCACGGTGTATGTGGGGTCTCTGGTTTTAATAATCCTTTCTCACACTCCAACTAATAGGAATATGAATCTGCTCCCATCAGTTGCTGGATGCAGTCTCCTTGGTCTCAAGGATGAAGATTCTGCTAGGTTCCAGTCCAGAACTCTCTGCAGGCAGGACAAGCTAACTGTAGGTTTTGTGGCTGGTTTGGTGTCCTAACACCTCCACTTAGACATTGCATGGTTACAGAAGTTATTATATTCAGAAAAACTCGTACAACGGAAAATCTATGCAATCTATGAAGCTAATCCTATCAAAGATTTCTAGTAATGGGGGACACAGAGAAAGAACTGACCATTTTTATTTTTTTTTAAAATTGTTACGTTGTGTTCAATGGTGAAAGCAAGGCACAAATAAACAAGATACATATAAGAATCTTGGAAGATAGCTTATAAAATTCAATTCTCATTTCTATCAAGTAGAAACAAAGCAATTAAAACAATATTGCCAACTTTACATGTAGGCATCTTTGCTCACTCAGTTACTTCAGACTCTCATGCTGTAATGTTGACTTTCTTGATTTGTTGAGATCTTGTAATGGTAACTGTAGATGCTGAGAGTTCATATGTATAGTAGCTATGCCAGGTCCTGAAGATGGCATTTCATGGCTACCCACCCCATATTCTGGTTCTTAAATTTGATCCCATCTCTTTTGTGAAGGTCCCTGAGTTTTGGGTTCAAAGTGGATACAGACGAGTACCTAGTCTTCCATTCTTATCACTTTGACCAGGTATGAATGTTTACATTAATTATTACCCACTGAATACAGAAGTTCTTGTGATTATGACTGAGAGCAAGAATAATCTATTAATTGTAAAAATAAATATTTAGATTGCAATTTGACAACATGACTGTTAGCAATGAAACTTGGGTAGAGTCTACTAGGGCCTATGTTATCCCAAGCCATGGGCTTTTGAACATGTTTACCAGGGATGAATATTTACAATGAATTACTCAAAGAATATAATTAGATTAAAGTTGATCATCACATAACTCTCAGACACTAGTGGACAGATCTTATTGGAAGGCTGTTATTGAAGGCTACAACATATGGTACTTTATATAATCATTGATGTTCTTTTTCCCAATGCAGACTGAATAACACCTTCCTACATTAGGAAAAGAAGCTGAAGGGAGAATTTCCCATTCCATTTCTGGTTGGTTTATCTATGGCATACAGTGATACAGTCCTTATCTCACAGTGAAATGCAGTTCATAACAACTTTAATGTTCTATTTTACCCCAGTTAGAATGACTATGAACAAGAAAATAAATGATAACAACTGCATACTTGGTTGTGGAGAAAGGGTGATTCTCATGCACTGTTCGTGACAGGATACATTAGTGTCCTGAGTTTGGAAACTTCATCAAAAATACAAAATAAAACTATTCTGTATTCTAGTTTTATCACTCCAAGTGTATACTCAAGAGGCTATACATCTTACTATAAAGGCACTTGCCCATTAATATTTATTGCTACTCCATTCACAACAGATGGAAAATGGAATCAACCTAGATTTGCAACAAAGAACAAATAGATAATGAAACCTGGGCAATTGAACAATGGGATATTACTCAGTAGTAAAACAAGACTCATGAACTATATAAGTAAATGGTTGACACTGGAATAAATATGCTGAGTGAGGTCACCCATGTCCATGGAGTCAAATGCTTCATGTTCTCTCATCTATGTGAGTCCACGATTTGAATACTTGCTTTGTGGTTTAATTTGTAGAT
The DNA here is from genome assembly GCA_025134845.1 of Neodon shergylaensis. Taxonomy (NCBI): domain Eukaryota; kingdom Metazoa; phylum Chordata; class Mammalia; order Rodentia; family Cricetidae; genus Neodon; species Neodon shergylaensis. The sequence continues at coordinate 1,419,622 of JABTXL010004585.1, read as the reverse complement.
GTCAAATGATTAGAAATGCATCATTGGGGCCTGAGGTATTAAGGGAGAAGTATAATAAAACAGGGACAAAAGAAAACCAGAGGGGGACCCTGGAGAAAGAACGTCTCAAGCATGAAGTGGAATTTGGGAACTGAGAAATCGGGAATTGGTGTAAGGCAAACCAAAATTGGAGGTGATAAGAAAGCTATGTGTAAATACAGAATCTTGCAGCAGAATAAAAATAAAGATGTAGACAACATGGAATGTGTGTTGCATGACAAAATGAAGTTAGATTGCTTACAGTAAAGTTAAGTGTACTATGGAATAAAGAGAAACATATATTATAATTGTTGTTTCAATAACAGAACATGGTGAAATAATAAACAGTAAATAATTGCCTCGTTCTAAATTTGTAGTTTTCTTTAGTTGACAATATTTTTGTGTTAAGATAATAATTTGATGAGAGAGCATTTACATAAAAACTAATGAATTAATGAAAACTGTAGGCAAACCTTGTTATATTTAGATAAGACTTGTAGTTTAGCTGTTAGTGCTATTTCAGTGATCTGTTCTAATCATGATCTATGGTTATCTAGGTTATTGTAGAAAGCTTAGTATAAAGCATGAGGACAAACTTTGAATTTCATTTTAACCTGTGAGCATTTCATCAGAGGTACCTGCCTGGGTGAACAGTGCTGCTTTCCAAATACATGAGTTATTAATTTATCATCTCAATGCCAAATTAGAATAACTCTCTATGAGTGAATGGTCAGAGAGGTCAGAGGCCAGACAGTTATAAAATCAGTATGAGGTAATGAAATTGTCCTTAGTTGACCCCAATAACTCAATAGTTAGACTGGAACAATTAAAAACTCAATAGATTGAAGGAGCCAGAGCAGACTGGGTGTCCTAATGAAAATATCTTAGTGCCATAACAGGACTGAAGCATAGGTGAACCTACAGAGATTATGAAAGCATAAATAATCCCTGCAAAGATTTGATCCAAATGGTTTTCCAGTGATGAGAGAGAGAGAGAGAGAAAGAGAGAGAGAGAGACTAACAGACACCCACAAACTCTCAACCCAAAGCAAGAAGTTTCAGCAATTTTTGCTTGCCAAGGAAGAATTAGTTTTCTGAAATTGAGTCTCATTCGGTATATTAACCACACTTAAGGGTGGATCCATGCCCAGGAGTAGATGGCTAACACAAAATGACCTCAATTGTATGTTGGTAGATATTTCCTGTCATATCAATTTATACACATTTCTTTTCATCTGTTTTTGCTTCATGCTATGGTTCCAGGATTTAATTGCCTAAATTTTTTTGGTTTGGTTTGGTGTGCTTTAGATTTGGTTTCTCTCTCTCTCTCTCTCTCTCTCTCTCTCTCTCTCTCTCTCTCTCTCAGAGTGTGTGTATGTGTGTGTTTCTGCGATCTGTGTATTTTTGCTTGTTTTAATTCTATTTTTAAACTTTTTTGTTTATGTGTTTGCTTTTTACAGAGAGAAAGAGCTGGATGGTAGGGAGGAAGGAAGGATCTAGAAAAAGTTAGAAGATAGACATCAGTAATTATAATAAATTGCATTAAAATTTATTTTAAAAATATATAAACGGTAAATGAAAAGTGAGTAAAATAAGCAAGAAAATTTACACCTCTGAAATTTAATAAATAATTACTGTTCTTGAGCATAAATACATCACATGTCAATCGCAGCAGATGAAGATCAGCTAGTAGATTTTAAGTAAGGACTCCACATAGAATACAGATTAACCTCCACTCAAACCTCATCTTTTTACTAGGGATTCTTGGTATCATTGTGCCCCCTTCTGGTTCTGAGATCCCCTGCATGTTAGTTTGTTAATTCTTTTTTTTGTTTTTTTTTTTATTAAAAAAAATTTTTTTTCGCCTCCTCCCAGCCTCCCATTTCCCTCCCCCTCCTCCCACTCCTTCCCCCTCGCCCACTCCTTTCCCCCTCCCCCCACTCCTCTCCCCCTCCCTCTCCAGCCTGAAGGAGCAGTCAGGGTTCTCTGCCCTGTGGAACGTCCAAAATCCTCCCCCGCTCCATCCTGGTCTAGGAAAGTGAACATCCAAACTGGCTAGGCTCCCACAAGGCCAGAACATGAAGTAGGAACAAAACCCCATGCCATTGTCCTTGGCTTCTCATCAGCCCTCATTGTCCACCATGTTCAGAGAGTCCGGTTTTATCCCATGCTTTTTCGGTCACAGTCCAGCTGGCCTTGGTGAGCTCCCAATAGATCAGCCCCACTGTCTCCGTGGGTGGGTGCACTCCTTGTGGTCCTGACTTCCATGCTCATGTTCTCCCTCCTTCTGCTCCTCATTGGGACTTTGGGAGCTCAGTCCGGTGCTCCAGTGTGGGTCTCTGTCTCTATCTCCATCCATCGCCAGATGAAGGTTCTATGGTGATATGCAAGATATTCATCAATATGGCTATACACATTAGAGTACTACTCAGCGGTAAAAAACAATGACTTCTCGAATTTTGCATGCAAATGGATGGAAATAGAAAACACTATCCTGAGTGAGGTAACCCAGACCCAAAAAGATGAACATGGGATGTACTCACTCATAATTGGTTTCTAGCCATAAATAAAGGTCATTGAGTCTACAATTTGATATCCTAAAGAAGCTAAATAAGAAGGTGAACCCAAAGAAAAACATATAGCTAACCTCCTGGTTATGGGAAGTAGACAAGAATGCCGGGCAAAAAATTGGGATCTTGGGGGTGGGGTGGGAGGGGAGTAAGGGGAGATGGGGAGAGAAAAGGGAGAAGGGGAGGATGGGGGGAACTTGGGGAAACGGGATGATTGGGATAAAAGAAGGCTGGACAGGGGAGCAGGGAAGCACATTTCTTAATTAAGGGAGCCATCTTAGGGTTGGCAAGAGACTTGGACCTAGAGGGGCTCCCAGGTGCCCAGTTAGTTCCTGGGGCAGCTGAGGATAGGGAACCTGAAATGACCCTATCCTATAGCCAGATTGATGGTTTGCTAATTCTTACAAGAAGTGGCATTGTCTGCCATGAGCACCAGCATTCCTGCCACTTCAGTGCTCACAGAGCTCAGCTGAAGGGAAAAATGGCTCTGGTTCTTAGGCGATTCTGACTGGATAATTGAGATACTGATTTTAAATTATGCCTATATGACTGTCAATGTCTCTCACAATGCCAGGATCTGCTTGGGTGGATCCAGTTCTAGCTGTTCCTGCTTGTAATACACAAAATAAGGACAGACCTGGGTCTTTGAAGCTTTCATCTTGTTACAACTGGGAGAGAGAAACTGAACTCAGAGAAACTCAAAAGATCTTGAGTTCAGCTGTATCCCCCAGGTGTTAATGTATGAATTCCTGAAACACTCAGATACAGGAGTCAAAAGAAAGAGGAGGAACAACGGTGGCACTCACAGACCAGGTAACAACTCAAGAAAAATACTTTCACATTGAGGAGATAAAAGTCAGGCCAATGTGAAATCCAACCCAATATATTTACCATAAAGGATTTAAGAGAACAAAAGAGTAGAGATGATCCTTTAACAAGGATCCTCAGGGGTAGAGCGTATATCTCGTTAGACAGTTTTCTCTCTTTCTCTGTCTATCTCTCTAAATTCAGGATCTTTTTATTCTTGGACAGAGAATGTGTTAGTAAAGCTTTACAGGAGTTGAAAGTACTTACAAGAAAGAATCAATTTAGAAGGTGCTTCTAGGAATGAGAAAATCCAAGAAAACTACGCAGTATTTTGTCAATATTCCTGTTTAAATTTCTGAAGTGTATCTACAAATATTAAAATAAAAATTCATGCTACAGAAAGCCAAGCTACTCACATATGTTTTGTTCTAACTTCAGGACCATGAACCATTTGTGCATAATATTGCAGGAGAAAAGCAGGTTGAGCCAGTCAGTTGTATGGTTTCTCTTCTATCACTGACCATAATTTGTATGATGTCATTGGATCTTTCAGTTCATAAGGCAGCACCCTCAGGGCAACATCTCATTATAAAGGAACAGTTCTCTGTGCAGTTCAGGATGCTGAATGGACTTAAGTTGACATTTCTACTTCTGTTCTTGTCAGAGTGGTGTCTATAAGTCTTCCCCTCATAGTCTAGTTTGGTGGGATGCTGACTGCTATCATGTGTGACAATGTACAGGAGTCTTTGCCTGCTTAATCCCTGTGGCTTCACAGAGACGTCCTCCTCATATAATGAAATATATTCACAAAATTCTGGGCCCTGAAACTGTTGAGAGATGGCATGAGTGTCTGCTCCTAAGGTAAACAATGTGAGTATTGCAGCATGTACTGATCTGATGCAATGTCTGTGGAACTATGTGAGATTTTTCCAAAAATACATGAACACATTGATTTCTAGCATTCTCATCCACCTTTTACTTGTGGTTTATTTCCCAGTTCACATCTATCTGGGGCCTGGTTTTATTAACCATAAATGCACAGTAGTTCCTTGTGTTATTGTTTCTATGTTAGATGCATCTCATCACTGAAGGGCGTGAGTATGACTTGCACTATTCCTGAGTCTCTTTACAGATAGGTTTGCATATTAAACCTGGATCATACCTGCTCTCACTTTCTAACTCACAGGTGGAAACACCATGGTTTCCTCAGTGGTCAGATATCTCAGCTGAAACAAGAACCAAATTAGATGTGTTTCTGCAGGTCTGGAGTGTCTGCTAGGTAATTTGCCTGTGGAGGAGGTTAGTGATAACTTCTACATTCCCCTCCTCTGGAATGTCATGAATCAGTATCTGGAATTACTATTGACAGAACAACTAGACTGTACAAATCAAGGAGAATATCTATGAAGGTTTATTAAATGTGTACCCATTGCTTATTATTGATGGGACACCTCATGACACAATTAGATCACTGTAAAGCATAAAAAACAATTACAGGCCACGATGTGTAATCATATAAGAGTACTCATGAGAAAGACTTGGTACATTGATTGGCATCTAGAAAAATTTAATGAAATCCTCATGAATCTTTGTGGTTCTTAAAAAACAGAGTCAATTATAGGATATGGATATTTCCTGTCTATTAAAAAGAGACTTAAGTCAGACAAGACATTGTATGCTTTGCATGTGGGCATAAGAATTGAAAAAAGAATCTGATAAAATTCCAAGATTCAGCAAGTGAAGAAGTAACCATATATTTCTTCACTGAAAGTAAACTCTGTTCTGAAATCCCAGAGATTAAGTGCTCTTGAAAAGGCAACTCTTATCACAGAAGGGAGACACAAAATGGTATGTATGTTATCTGGTGTCATGAGAAGTGCAAGTAGTAATGACATGGCTCTATTACTCACCAATTTATGACTATGGACCCAAAAATCATTATCAGCTCAGAAGCCTGAGGTCTCTTGCATGCAATATAAGATGATGGGGCCCTTCTAGCAGAATTGTAAAGCAGCTATGTACGTGGACCTTCAGTTAAAGGTTTGTAACATGTTAGATGCTATAAATTTTTCTGCATATTGATCAATCCACATGTTGCCATTGGAAGAAAGTAGTAATGTGCTTTGGAAACTCACTGGTATTTTATGTATTATTTCCTATTTTCAATTTTTATATAAATTTGCTTATTTTACATACTGACTACAGTTTTCTGCTCCCTTCTCTCTTCCCAGTCCCTCCCCACACATATCCCTCTTTTCCACTCCTTTTCCATTTCTGTTGAGGAAAGGACAGGTCTCCCATTAGTACCAACAAAATATGGCTAATCAAGGTACCGTAGAATTAATCACCTCCTTCTACTTTGATTGAGCAAGGAGACACAGTATGACAAGTAGGTCCCCAAAGCCAGTAAAAGAGTTTTAGACATTCCCTATCCTCATTGTTAGGAATACCACAGGAGGACCAAAATAGCCAATTATAACATATATGCAGTGGACCTAGACCATTCCTTTGCAGGCTATCTGGTTGCCTGTTCAGCCTCTGTGAATCTCTATGATCTCAGGTTAGCTGATTCTCTGAGTTTTCCTGTTGTGTCCTTGATTCCCTGGCTCCTACTATCCTTTCTTCACCTCTTCTGTAGAATTCTCAGTGGGTCTGCTTATGTTTCCAAAATTTGTTGGATGATGTCTCTCTGAGAATAATTGGACAAGACCGCAATCAATGAATATAGGAGAATTTTAATTCAGCACACAGCTGCAAGGTTCTAACTTAGAATTGGAGAAAATATTCACACTTGCTAATAGGTATTATTTGGATGATAGCATCTATTCACAGCATTCAGATTTCTCATGGAGAGGAATTCTATGATGAAAGAACATGCAAAACAGGTCACGTTGGGCATTGGAGGTGCACGCCTTTAATCCCAGCACTCAGGGAGGCACAAGCAGATGGATCTCTGTGAGTTCTAGGACAGCCTGATCTACATAGTGAATTCCAGAACAGCCAAAGGCTACACAGAGAAACTCTTTCTCAAAAAAAAAGGAAAGAAAGAAGAGAAAGAAAGAAAGAAAGAAAGAAAGAAAGAAAGAAAGAAAACATAGACAAAACAAGTCATGACATTCAAGTTTCCACTTAGTAGGTCATCAGGACATCAGATTAAGTCATTTACAGGCAAGACTTAAAGATGTAGTTTGACACTATATTAATTGATTAGTTAAACACAATATTTTGGTCAAACATGCTACAAGAACTAGTGGTAGTGTATTTATGCTGTCATGATACCACTAAGATATCATGAAATATCTTAGATAATCCCAAGGGCTTTCAATTATTTTATTGTTTCTAAGAAGATTCCCAAATTCTACTAAAGAATGGTATAATGCCAGACCCAAAAAGAGGAACATGGGATGTACTCACTTATATTTGGTTTCTAGCCATAAATAAAGGACATTGAGCCTATAATTCGGGTTCTTAGAAAAGCTAAATAAGAAGGAGAACCCAAAGAAAAACATATAGGCATCCTCCTGAATATTAACCTTCATCAGGAGATGAAAGGAGACAGAGACCCACATTGGAGCACCGGACTGAAATCTCAAGGTCCAAAGCAGGAGCAGAAGGAGAGAGACCACAAGCAAGGAACTCAGGACCGTGAGGGGTGCACCCACACAGTGAGACAATGGGGATGTTCTATCGGGAACTCACCAAGGCCAGCTGGCCTGGGTCTGAAAAAGCCTGGGTTAAAACCGGTCTCGCTGAACATAGCGGACAATGAGGACTACTGAGACCTCAAGAACAATGGCATTGGGTTTTTGATCCTACTGCACGTATAGGCTTTGTGGGAGCCTAGGCAGTTTGGATGCTCACCTTACTAGACCTGGATGAAGGTGGGTGGTCCTTGGACTTCCCACAGGGCAGGGAACCCTGATTGCTCTTTGGGCTGACGAGGGAGGGGGACTTGATTGGGGGAGGGGGAGGGAAAGGGGAGGCGGCGGTGGGGAAGAGACAGAAATCTTAAATAAATAAATAAATAAATAAATAAATAAATAAATAAATAAATAAATAAATAAAGGTATAATGATTGAATGGCAACTTTCTCCTTCCTCTAAATGTTTGTATTCATATCCAAATTAAAAACTATTTAGAAACACTCTTTATGCTCATTCCTGATTAACATCACATGCATAAGAACATGAATTTGATTTTACTACTCAAAAATAAAAAATAAAAACACTATTCAAAACACTAAAAACTATATTCACATATCTATTGGCTACCTTTGTTGAGAGTTTGTCAGACACTAGCATTGTGCTTAGCATTCAAAGAGAAGTTTCATATTGCATTAAATTAATAAATAAATCTGTAATTAAAATACAGAAATCTTTAACTGCTGAGAGTATGTGATATTGGAGTGTTTGATCTACATAACAGCTCTATCAACTCATCTATGTCTCCCACTGCACTGGAGTATAGGGGGCAGAAAACAAGTCAAATTAATGAATCAGAATATATGTGCATTAGAGATGTTTCTTATACAAACCATAGCTATTCATTCAAGAAGTATTCAAGAAGTATGTATTAAAGAAGTAGCTACGGTCCTATTCATGACACTTACAGAAGATTGGGAATCTCACAGGTTCATCATGGACAGTGGCAGAGAATCCAAGGCTTCACCCCTACTTGAATGTCTGTTGACAAAATGGATGTTGAGAAATGGACTGCCATTTCTTCAGTCATATATCTTCTGATAACACTCGCAGTATATCTACTTGACAGCACTCCTTCCCCCACTCAGTGAAGAAATTCAACTTAAATGCCATTGGTCACATATAAAGGAAGACAGAGAACTAAGAGAATGATGTGTAGCAAGAAAGGTAAAAGATGAGAAAGAGGAATGAGAGTGAAAGTAACTAAAGTCCTTTACACATATTTATAAAACTTCCTAATAAATATTTCAAAATTGAAAAAAAGAAATATATTGTCAGTAATATGAAATCATCTATGCAGTGGAGGTATTCATCTATATAAGAGGAGGCAGACCAAATATGAAATGAGTTCAAGTAGCAAATTTTAATTTACCTAGGATTGCAAAGCTTCTAATATATGTTTGGCCAAGGGAACTTATATTCACCAAAAGCCATTCTTAACATGACATTCTCCATATTAGTCACAGAGCATCACATCTGTTCATGGAGAGACTGACACCTAGAAGAACCTAAGTAGTGACTGTTAGTAAAGAGTCATCCTATCGATGTTAATCCATGGGAATTTTTCTAGTGCCAGATCCCATCCTGGTTATGGTTCCCCCACTTTATTCAAAACCAAATGCTCTACAGAAGTAGGCTGAGCCCCCATATAGTACATGGACTTTGGGAGGTAATGGGATGTCAGTGCAGGTTTCTTTTCTGTGACAGACTTGTACTGTAGACATGGCATCAAGACTGGGAAAGGCTGTGAATATGGGGTCAAGGATTAACTATAAATTTCAAAACTCTCTTTCAGTTCTGCCATTAACATGAACTGGTTATTCAAATAAATTGTGTGAAATGAAAATGGCAGAGAAACTCAGAGGTCCAACAGAAATTATATTTAGAAATCATTTCTTTCAGATTTTTCTTTTATTTCTTCTTGTTAAAAAAATTGTTACATACAATATAGTCTGATTACAGGACCTTTCCCCTACTCCTCCTAGTTTCCCCCACCTCTCCTCATATCCACAGTCACAATCACCCTATCTCTCAAAAAACAAAGAGGCTTCTATGGATTAATAGTGAAAGAGCCTAAGATAAAGACAAGGGGAAAAATGGAAAGAGAACAAAACAACCAAATGTGAAAATGTGGTAATGAAAGAGCACAAGATACAGATTTAGATGCACACACACATACACACACAGAGGGGGGGAGAGAGAGAGAGAGAGGGAGAGAGAGAAAGACATTAACATACTCAGGAATCCCATGATTTCATAATATATGCAAAGGGTCTGTGCGGTAGAATAAAGCAGAAAAACAAATTGGAGAGGAAGACATTCAACTTTCATTATTTGCAGATGATATGATAGTGTACATGAGCGACCCCAAAAACTCCAGCAAAGAACTCCTACAGCTGATAAACACCTTTAGTAGCGTGGCAGGATACAAGATCAATTCCAAAAAATCAGGTGCGCTCCTGTACACAAAGTATAAGGAAGCAGAAAGGGAAATCAGAGAAGCATCACCTTTTATGATAGCCACAAACAGCATAAAATATCTTGGGGTAACTCTAACCAAAGATGTGAAGGATCTATTTGACAAGAACTTTAAGTCTTTGAAGAAAGAAATTGAGGAGGATACCAGAAAATGGAAGATCTCCCTTGCTTTTGGATTGGGAGGATCAACATAGTAAAAATGGCAATTCTACCAAGGGCAATTTATAGATTCAGTGCAATCCCCATTAAAATCCCATCGAAATTCTTCACAGATCTTGAGAGGACAATAATCAACTTTATATGGAAAAACAAAAAACCCAGGATAGCCAAAACAATCCTATACTATAAAGGAACTTCTGGAGGCATTACCATCCCTGACTTCAAACTCTATTACAGAGTTTCAGTATTGAAAACAGCTTGGTATTGGCATAAAAACAGAGAAGAGGATCAATGGAATAGAGTAGAAGACCCAGATTTTATCCCACAAACCTATGAACACCTGATTTTTGATAAAGGAGCTAAAAGTATTCAATGGAAGAAAGAAAGCATCTTCAACAAATGGTACTGGCAGAACTGGTTGTCAACCTGTAGAAGAATGAAAATAGATCCATATCTATCGCCATGCACAAAAATCAAGTCCAAATGTATTAAAGACCTCAATATCAGGCTGAACACACTGAATCTGATAGAAGAGAAAGTGGGAAGTACTCTACAACATATGGGCACAGGAGATCACTTCCTACGTATATTCCTAGCAGCACAGACATTAAGGGCAACATTGAATAAATGGGACCTCCTGAAACTGAGAGGCTTCTGTAAAGCAAAGGACACTGTCACTAAGACAAAAACGCAACCCACTGACTGGGAGAAGATCTTCACCAACCCTGCAACAGACAAAGGTCTGATCTCCAAAATACATAAAGAACTCAAGAAACTAGACTTTAAAATGCTAATTAACCCAATTAAAAAATGGGACACTGAACTGAACAGAGAATTCTCAACAGAAGAAATTCAAATGGCCAAAAGACACTTAAGGTCATGCTCATCCTCCTTGGTGATCAGGGAAATGCAAATTAAAACAACTTTGAGATATCACCTTACACCTGTCAAATTGGCTAAAATCAAAAACACCAATGATAGCCTTTGCTGGAGAGGTTGTGGAGTAAGGGGCACACTCATCCATTGCTGGTGGGAATGCAAACTTGTGCAACCACTTTGGAAATCAGTGTGGCAATTTCTCAGGAAACTCGGGATCAACCTACCCCAAAATCCAGTAATATCACTCTTGGGAATATACCCAAGAGATGCCCTAACATATGACAAAAGCATTTGTTCACCTATGTTCATAGCAGCATTATTTGTAATATCCAGAACCTGGAAACAACCAAGATGCCCTTCAATGAAAGAATGGGTCTGAATAAGCATGGGATGAAACTGGACTTTCTGAACGTGGCGGACAGTGAAGGCTGATGAAAAGCCAAGGACAATGGCATTAGGTTTCAATCCTAATACATGAACTGGCTGTGTGGGAGCCTAGCCTGTTTGGATGCTCACCTTCCTGGTCCTGGATAGAAGTGGGAGGACCTTGGACTTTTCTCAGGGCAGGGAATCTGGACTGCTCTTCTTTCTCGAGAAGGAGGGGGAATGGAGTGGGGGGAGGGGGACAGGGGTAGGGGAGTAGGGGGAAGGGGTAATGTGTGCGAGGAGGGGGAGGGAATTGGGAAACGGGGAGGAGGCAGAATTTTTTTTGCAACAACTAAAAAAAATAAAATAAACAAAAAAAAAGAGTAATGCTATCCTTCTTACTTTTTGTAATCTTGTTTTGGTTATACTGTTGGTGCTGGCTATAATTATTTGCCAACAAAATGCCACCAACAAAAGGTAATGTTTACAATTAAATATTTTGCGTGATAAAAAAAATCAACCAAAGAAGGACTTGCTTATTTTCAAAGACGGGAACAATTTTTAGAGTATATAATTGCAAAAAGGATCCCCAGAAAACCATCAGATGGTGAAGGCTCCCAGATAACACAGAAAAGTACCAATTATGCCTACTTCTATGCTTCATGTGTGCTGATCGCCCCCTGCTGGTCAACGGTCATAGCAGAGAGGTTTTTGGCTGGGCACTCACATAAGAGTCCTCATTGGGTCCCTTGTACAGTAATACATGGCTGTGTCCTCAGTTCTCAGGTTGTTCATTTGAAGGAAGACCTTGCTTTGGAAATCATCTCTGGAGAGGTATTGTAATAGAAGCGGCGGGTTACATTCCTGGTGCCCGGCCACCCTCACGGCTAGCTTTATCCGAAATAATTACACGGAAACTGTATTCTTTTAAACACTGCTTGGCCCATTAGTTTTAACCTCTTATTGGCTAGCTCTTACATATTGATCTAACCCATTTCTAATATTCTTTGTAACACCACGAGCTGGCTTACCAGGAAAGATCTTAACCTGCGTCTGTCTGGAGTGGAAGAATCATGGTGACTGCCTGACTCAGCTTCATTCTCCCAGCATTCTGTTCTGTCTATTTCGCCTACCTAATTTTCTGTCCTATCAGGGCCAAGGCAGTTTCTTTATTAATTAACCAATGAAAGCAACACATAGAAAGCAACACCTACATCATTTCCCCTTTTTCTGTTTAAACAAAAAAGAAGGCTTTCATTTTAACATCGTAAAATTACATATAGCAAAACAGTTATAAAGCAAGAATTATAGTTACAATATCTATATCTAGTTTATCTTTTATTATAACTAAGGAAAACTATAACTAACCATTTTTCAACTCCATCAAAGACTCCAGAAGGATATAATATTACCTAAGTCCAAACACTAGAAATGACAGAGACATCTCGCTGCCTGTACAGTCACCCAAAGTTCCTCTGTACCGTTGGGGCATCCATCTTCAGCCTATAGGCCCATAGTATCCAGCAGACTTTTCCATGAAGCAGGAAATTCCAAGACAGTTCAGTCATTATCTGCTGTGACCTGCAGAATGTCTCACAGACTCTTTCATGAGTCAGGAACCCTGAAAGATCATCTCACCTTTAGACAAGTTCAACAGTCCTCTCTCTGAGAATTCTCTGTGTCCAGTTTATGCAACAGTCCAGGCAAGAGCAGTTTCTTGCTCAAATGACTATCCAACTCCATAAGGATCCTCTTCGATGCCCATCTTCCTCTCGAAGTAGCTGGTGCTGCCAGGAGCAGATGTGTCTCATTGTCATAAAAAGCCCTAAATTATTAAAACATTAAATGCCATATTCTGTAGTCATTGAAAGATATGAAGAATGCCTATCTAACTGAAATATATCTCTATGTATCTAGAAAATCTAACTAACATGACTACAAGCTTGACTATTATCGATGATTATCCATTAACAACATATATTTCTTAATTATACATTACATTTTTAAATGAACTATACAATCACAATGCCTTAATCAAGATCAGAAATACATATACATATAATAAAATTGAACTTAACCTTATACCAATAAATCAAAATTTATAGCAATGTAAATTATTTATATCTATATCATATCCCCTTTTACATGTAAAAGAACATTTATAAACCATATTTGGGAACATGGGCACCGTTTTTTCTTTCCAAACTGCTTCTTGCTGAATGGGGGCACTGTTATTTAGATTTTTCATGGTGTAACCTGTGTGCCAGGGTCATCTCAGTTGGCAGTTGAGTGAAGTAATTTTTTGAAGGTGTTTACAGCAACTTTTCAGGAGGGCATGATCTATCATACCATATTGGGATATAAGCAATCTACAGGGTCTCATCCTCTGTGAAAACAAAAGAAGACCCTCTCCAAAGCATCATATCCTTAGACCCAAATTCTGAAGTCATAATACCCTTATATCCATTCTGGTTCTACTTGGAAGCCCATATAATGAAATGTCTCTCTGTACTTAACTCCTTTACAGTCAAAAATTTTAAAGAAAACACAATGTACATAATCCAGACTCTCTGTGAATTTTCTATTTTTACATGGCTTATTTTTCTTTATTTCTTTTAATCTATAACTATCTGTATTCTGTCTCTTTAAAGACTTTACCCTTTTAACTTTATTCTCTATATTTTTTTCTTCTCTCTCTCAAGCCTATGTATACTCATCCAACAGTGTGGTCTTTTATGTCTGAGTCTGTTTTATTGTGAATCTGTAATTTTTTTACTATCCAGGAGCATTTCTTAAAATTTTAAATTTCTTAAAAATTTAAGTTGCACCATGTACAGGTAATATGGTACATCCTGTGTCCTGCCCAGTCTAAACCTTAACTGCTCTGTTATTATGATAATTACGATCGTTCCTGCCTGAGGTCAGCATAGTTCAGCATGGAGAACCAGCTTCAGCCTCAGATCCATTTGGTGCCCCTGAGATGCACACAGTTCCAGGCACACAGCAAGTCCACATTGGAGCCATAGTCAGCAGTTTAATTCTGAGACTGAGTGTGCAGCAAAGAAACTCTTTTCATCCAAGTTACAGCCAAATCTGACACGGAGAGCACTGCACAGTCTGAAAACATGTCTCTGTATGGTGGCAGGACTCTGCCATGCTCTCCCGCCTGACCAATTCTGATTCTGCCATCTGCCCAGGCAGGAAGAGCTGAGCCAAGGGCATGGTCTCAGTTACTTTCCTCCCGATCCTGAGCGGGAACACAAACATCCAGTTTCATAAAAGTCATTGAAATGCTTTAAAGCCAGAGTTTGCACTAGCAGCACAGTCCCAGGAAGCCGCACTTTAAAATGACACAGCATTTTTTCTGCTGCTGTTGCCGAATCAGGAAATCTCTCTATAGCACGCCACCAACAAACAGCAAAAATCTGTGTTAAACTCTCTCTCCCTTATTTTTAAGCCTTCTCAGGTTTTTAAGTGGATTTAGTTACCACGTTGGGTGCCACTCTGTTGTAGTGGGAGCGGCAGGTCTGCTTCCCGCCACCTGGCTAGCTTTACCTGAAATAATTACATGGAAACTGTATTCTTTTAAACACTGCTTGGCCCATTAACACATAGAAAGCAACACCTACTGAGATTCTCTCTTGTGAGAGGTGTCTATGGAAGAGTCCTCCACCCAAGAACCAGAACCAATCCACTGGATGCAAAAGCACAAGGCAGTTTATTAAATATACATAGGCGCCTGTAGATGCTGCAGCAACTAAGTTACAATTAAGTTACTGAGCATCCCAGGCTGATGGTACATCATGTATTTATAAGGATTTAGAAGTTACATAAGAGGCTTGTCTAGCAACAGCATTTCATTGGCTCTCAAATTGGCGGGCTTAGCTCACCCTGGGGACAGCCCCATGTCTATTCCCGAATTTCCCCGAAAAACATAACATAAAGCCAGATAAAACACCCTGTAGCAGGTTGCCAATTTAGATAGGATGTCTTGGAGGGGGTGGAGTAGCCCCCAAAAACCACAAAGCTAGATAGAGCACTCTGCAGCAAGTTTGACAGTTTAGATAGACTGCCTTGGGGGGTGGAGAATTCCCTCTTCTTAGCCTAGTCAGTGAGTCTGCAACCCATAGATATTTAGTTTTAGCATTGGCTGAGCTGTGGTGCCCAGCTGAATTTCAGCAAAGTTTAACATAGTACATGGGCATGGGGGTCTTTCAAATATGGGGGTCTTTCGCTACATCAGAGATGGTGAATCTGTCTTTCACCGAAGCGGCATAATAGGTTACATAATTATTACTTTTAACTCCTATGGCAGCAACCCATTCCAGACCTTTCCGTGCAGCTTGTCAGACCCAGAACATGGCATAGCTAGTGAAGGTGAATCCGGAGGCTGCACAGGAGAGCTTCAATGACTCCTTTGGCTGGACCAATCCTCCACCAGACTCAACCAGCTGCACCTTACAATGTACACCTACAAACAGAGACAACAATGATCAAGAAACTGTCACACATCTACTGTCTCTATCACTCACACCTACTCTTGCACTCAATATCCCTTGTTATCTACCTTTCAAAACAACAACCAAGAAAACCCCCAATCCCGTGTAGATTGTTATGTTTCCAGTGTTGATCTTCAAATGTTAAGACAGGGCTAGAGTCCTGTGTGTGACCTGCAGGGTCAGGGCAGAACTGGATTTCACAAGCAGAGAAAGGTCATATTTGCATATCTTCTTGCATATCTTGTGCTCTGATCTGTGAGCCTTTGGAACAGGTTACTAGTGCAAATGTCTGAAAGGAAATGCAGTAGCAAAGTGAGCATTATTTTATTAAAATCTTATTCATATTTCATTTGTAATAAAACTTCACTAATTTATTTTATTTTACTTTCTTTGCATGTTCACCACTTACTACATATCTTCCCAGTAAATTCATATGAAGTTTTAAAATAAAAATTGCACATTTTATAGTTTTAGGAGAATTAATATTAATATCAATGAATAGTGAAAGTATACAGGCTGAAGATGTATGGCCCAATGTTACAGAAGAACATTAGGTGACTGATTAGGCATCAAGCTGTCTCTGTCAATCCTAGAACTTTGGAAGTTGCTTACAAAGTACTTCCAGTTTACTTAGGTAATATTGTATTCTACTGTGATCTTTCATAGAGTTGAAGACAGATAGATCTAATTTTCTTAATTTTGAAAAAAGATAAGTTAGATATGAAACTTGAGACTCACAAAGAAATATTGTAACTGTAAATCTTGGCTTGATATCTGTTTGTCTATGTAATTTTATTATGTTAAAGATAAAACCTTTTTGATTTAGTCAGAAAAGGTGAGATGATGTGAGATTCCCCTCTGTATGCTGTGACTGTGTTTTATTACCATTTGTTAATAAGGAAAAAGATGCAGTAAATTAGCAGTAGGCCACAGCCTCCTGGTGATAAACAGATTAATAGAAATGGCTTAATTTAAATTGTAAGAACTAGATAGAAAAATATTTGAGTCATCAGCTAAACAATATTGTGATTAATAAAATTGTGTGTGATTGTGTCTGGGTGGCTGGGAAACAAACGAGTAGTCTCAACTTACAGTCACCTGCAATGTTTTTTATCCCTCTCCTTTTCATATTTCTCTCTCCTTAATTTTCTCTTTCTACCATTAGCAGATAAATACCCGCCCCCATTTTCCCATTCTTCCAGTCATAACACTTGGGTCCTACGATCCACTTCTCTAGGAACATTCCCCACAGATTCCTGCAAAAATGGTTTTTCCCCTTGATTTCAACAATAATAGATATCGACATAAACACCAAATGGCATATACCATTATCAACAGACACAGAAGCTTCTCTAAAATGGGTCGCACATTTGGAGGCAAAACAAATCTTACCAAATTAAGAATAATTGAGCCCAGTCTGCACATCCTCTCTGTTCAAAATGCAATGAAGATTATCATCTTCAGTGAACAAAGAGCAATTCCACAGTTTCATGGACATTAAACAACTGATTACTGGCCCTTTTCAGCCTCTGATCTCTACAATTGGAAAAATAATAATCCGTCCTTTTCTAAGGACCCAACTGCCCTAATTTCCTTGATTGAGTCTATTTTAGTTACCCACCAGCCTACCTGGGACAACTGTCAGCAGCTATTGCAGGCTCTACTGACCACGGAAGAGAGGCAATGGGTCTTCTTAGAAGCCCGGAAAAGCGTCCCTGGCGAGAACGGCCGCCCCACACTGTTGCCAAATGAAATTGATGCTGCTTTCCCCTTGGAATGTCCCGGCTGGGACTTCACCACGGTTGAAGGTAGAAACCACTTACGCCTCTATCGCCAGTTGCTATTAGCGGGTCTCCAGGGGGCAGCGAGACGCCCCACTAATTTGGCCCAGGTAAAGCAAGTGATAAAAGGTCCTGAGGAGACTCCTGCAGCATTCTTAGAGAGACTTAAAGAGGCCTATCGCATGTATACTCCTTATGATCCAGAAGACCCAGGTCAGGCTACCAATGTTTCTATGTCCTTTATTTGGCAGTCAGCACCAGATATCAGAAAGAAATTAGAGAGACTTGATAATCTTAAGGAGAGCTCTTTGCAGGATTTGCTTAAGGAGGCCGAGCAGATTTTCAATAAGAGGGAGACAGCTGAGGAAAGAGAAGAGAGATGGCGTAAGGAGGCAGAACAGAGAGAAGAAAAGCTTAAAAAGGAAGCTGAGGAGAGAGAAAATGCTAGGGAACGAAAACGGAACAGGGAGCTTAGCAGACTGCTGGCCACCGTGGTATCAGGCCAGGATAGGAGAGGAGGTAGAGCAGGGGGAGATTGGAAAGGCCCTCGGGTGGACAAAGATCAATGTGCCTACTGCAAAGAACGAGGCCATTGGGTCAGGGAATGCCCAAAGAGGCCTAAGGGACCAAGGAAACCCAAGCCACAGGCCTCCCTCCTGACACTGGAAGATTAGGACAGTCGGGGCCAGGAGCCCCCCCCCTGAGCCCAGGATAACCCTTGATGTCGGGGGGCAACTAGTCACCTTCCTAGTGGACACCGGAGCCCAACATTCGGTCCTGACCCGAGCTCCAGGGCCGCTCAGTGGTCGCTCCGCATGGGTCCAGGGAGCCACAGGCGGCAGAAGATACCAATGGACGACGGATCGGAAAGTACAACTGGCTACCGGTAAAGTGATCCATTCTTTCCTGCATGTTCCTGACTGTCCCTACCCATTACTAGGAAGAGACTTACTCACCAAATTAAAGGCCCATATACACTTTGAGAAAACAGGGGCCCATGTCACAGGTCCAAAAGGGGAACCATTGCACGTCCTCACCCTAAATATAGAAGATGAATATCGTCTCTATGAACCTGAGGGACCTCAGGACCTAAAAATGTCCCTCTGGCTGGAAAGATTCCCATTGGCTTGGGCAGAAACTGGGGGAATGGGACTGGCCCAACAACAGCCCCCAATTATCATACAGCTAAAAGCAACGGCTACCCCCATATCCGTCAGGCAATACCCTATGTCTCATGAAGCTCTTCAGGGCATCCGACCTCACATAAAGAGACTGTTAGATCAAGGCATCTTAATACCATGCCGATCCCCATGGAACACTCCACTCTTACCGGTAAAGAAGCCGGGAACAGGAGACTATAGACCAGTGCAGGACTTAAGGGAAGTCAACAAGCGGGTGGAAGATATCCATCCCACGGTTCCCAACCCTTATAACCTGCTGAGCAGTTTATCACCAACCCTTGCCTGGTATACAGTCCTAGATTTAAAGGACGCTTTCTTTTGCCTGCGCCTACACCCCAAGAGCCAGCCCATTTTTGCATTTGAATGGAGGGACCCGGAGCTGGGACTCTCAGGGCAATTAACCTGGACAAGACTCCCACAGGGCTACAAAAACAGACCAACCCTCTTTGATGAGGCTCTACATCGAGACCTTGCTGATTTCAGAATTCAACATCCTGCCTTGATCCTACTTCAATATGTAGATGATCTTTTGTTGGCAGCACCCTCTGAAGAGGAATGCCAAGAAGGGACTAAGGCTCTTCTGCAAACTTTGGGACATTTGGGATATAGAGCCTCTGCCAAGAAGGCCCAGATATGCCAGAGACAGGTCACCTATCTAGGGTACCAGCTAAAAGATGGGCAGAGGTGGTTAACGGAGGCTCGCAAACAGACAATCGTTGGCATCCCTGCCCCCAAGAGCCCTCGCCAGCTGAGGGAATTTTTGTGTACGGCAGGATTCTGTCGCCTATGGATCCCAGGGTTTGCAGAAATGGCTGCACCTCTGTACCCCCTTACCAAACAAGGGACTGCCTACATCTGGGGGAAGGAACATCAGAAGGCATTTGAGGACATAAAGGTAGCCCTGCTAACTGCCCTGGCCCTAGGTCTTCCAGACTTAACAAAGCCTTTTGAACTCTTTGTGGATGAGAGGCAGGGGCACGCAAAGGGGGTGCTCACCCAAAAACTGGGCCCCTGGAAGTGCCCTATAGCCTATCTCTCAAAGAAACTCGATCCGGTTGCTTCGGGATGGCCGCCCTGTTTGCGTATGGTGGCGGCCATTGCCGTCCTCACCAAGGACGCAGGCAAACTGACTTTGGGTCAGCCATTAACAATCCGGGCCCCTCATGCAGTAGAAGCCCTGGTCAAGCAGCCTCCAGACCGTTGGCTATCCAACGCCCGCATGACTCATTATCAAGCAATGCTGCTGGACACTGATAAAGTCCAATTTGGACCAGTGGTGGCACTCAACCCTGCTACCTTGCTCCCCTTGTTGGGGGAGCCCGACCAGCATGACTGTCTCCAGATCCTTGCGGAAATGCACGGGACCAGACCGGACCTGACGGATCAACCGCTCCAGGACGCTGACCATACTTGGTATACAGATGGCAGTAGCTTCCTGGACAATGGAGAATGGAAGGCAGGAGCCGCGGTGACCACCGAATCGGAGGTAATATGGGCAGAGGCTCTCCCACCAGGAACCTCGGCCCAACGGGCCGAACTCATCGCTCTGACCCAGGCACTCAGGATGGCGGAAGGTAAGAAACTCAATGTCTACACTGACAGCCGTTATGCATTTGCTACAGCCCACATACATGGGGAAATTTATCGGAGAAGGAGGCTTCTGACTTCAGAAGGAAAAGAAATTAAAAACAAGACAGAGATACTGGCATTGCTACAGGCCCTATTTTTACCTCGCAGACTAAGCATCATTCATTGTCCGGGCCACCAAAAAGGCCAGAGCCCAGAAGCTCGGGGAAATCGGCTGGCTGATAAAGCCGCCCGGGAGGCCGCATTGCAGGCTCCCACCATCACTCATCTCTGCCCCCTGGAACCCAAGAATACTCAGCCCCCCCCAAGATGTCCTCTCCCCTATTCCAGGGAGGACATTGAGCTGCTTAAGAAAATGGGGGCCACCTACGACCCCCAAAGGGGACACTGGACATTTAAAGGGAAGCCGGTTATGCCTATAAAACAGACATATGAACTGGTAGAATATTTGCATAAACTGACCCATCTCAGACCTAAAAAGATGAAAACCCTCCTGGATAGAGAAGAGGGCACTTATTATCTGTTAAACAAAGATGGGGCCTCACAGAAGGTGGCTAATGAATGCAGAGCATGTGCACAAGTAAATGCTGGTAGAGTAAAAATAAAACCAGGCGTACGGGTTCGAGGGCACCGACCCGGAACCCATTGGGAGATTGATTTCACGGAGATAAAGCCAGGACTTTACAGCTACAAATATCTTCTGGTTTTTGTTGACACCTTCTCCGGATGGGTGGAAGCTTTCCCCACTAAACATGAGACTGCGAAAATAGTGACCAAGAAGCTCCTGGAAGAAATCTTCCCCAGGTATGGCATGCCCCAAGTTTTGGGCACTGACAACGGGCCGGCCTTCGTCTCCCAGGTAAGTCAGTTGGTGGCCAAGCTATTGGGGATTGATTGGAAATTACATTGTGCTTACAGACCCCAAAGCTCAGGACAGGTAGAACGTATGAATAGAACAATCAAGGAGACTTTAACTAAATTGACGCTTGCAACTGGCTCTAGAGACTGGGTGCTCCTCCTGCCTTTAGCCTTATACAGGGCCCGGAATACCCCGGGCCCACATGGTTTAACTCCATTTGAGATACTATATGGGGCCCTGCCCCCATTTGTAAATTTTTTTGACTCAAACATTGCTGATTTTGCTAACAGCCCGTCTCTGGAAGCTCACTTACAGGCACTGCAGATCGTGCAAAGGGAGGTCTGGAGGCCACTCGCTGCGGCTTATCAAGACCAACTAAATCAACCAGTGGTGCCACATCCCTTCCAGATAGGAGACACCGTGTGGGTCCGCAGACACCAGAGTAAGAACCTGGAACCTCGGTGGAAAGGCCCCTACACTGTCCTTCTGACCACACCAACGGCACTAAAGGTTGACGGCATCGCAGCCTGGATCCATGCCTCACACGTTAAGGCCGCCCATACAGCTGAAAAAGCAGAGCCCGCCGCGACCCCAGCATGGAGAATCCAACGCTCTCAAAACCCCTTAAAGATAAGACTCATCCGAGGGGCCCTTTGATCTTAATATGGGCCCTACTAAGACTGGGGATGGCGGCACAAAACAATAGTCCACACCAGGTTTTCAATGTAACCTGGAGGATCACAAACCTCATGACAGGAAAATTAGCCAATGCCACTTCCCTGTTGGGAACGACGACAGATGCCTTCCCAACCCTGTACTTTGACCTTTGTGACTTGGTGGGGGAGTCCTGGAACCCCTCAAATCAGGAACCATTTCCGGGATATGGCTGCCATCACCTGGGGGGGCGACATGGGACCAGGAAAAAGGACTTCTATGTTTGTCCAGGACAGGGAGGCGAAAGGGGATGCGGAGGGCTGGGGGACGGTTACTGTGCCAAATGGGGTTGCGAAACGACGGGGGAGGCTTACTGGAAACCCTCCTCCACCTGGGATCTAATCACGCTCAGACGAGGAACTACGCCTGGGTATACAGGAGGGGGGCCCTGGACTTGCGGGGGAAAGGCTTGTGGCCCCTGCTACGATACCGCCACCACCACCAATGTCCAGGGTGCCACCCCGGGAGGTAGATGCAACCCTTTAATCCTACAGTTCACCGCTCAGGGGAAGAAAGCTTCCTGGGACGGACCCAAATCCTGGGGACTGTGCCTACACCGTAACGGAGGAACAGACCCCGTCACTCTGTTTGCGGTCTCCCGACAGGTGACAACTGTGGGCCCTCAACTACCGATAGGACCGAATCCGGTACTCCCAGAACAGAGACTCCCCTCTCGGCCTGACCAGGCTTTGCCCCCAGCCATACCCCAGAGCACCACTATAGCCTCTACCTCAACCAGCATTGCCCCTAGTATCACTGGCAGCCTGACTAGCACTGAACCTGCCCGCCATTTGGGCACCGGGGACAGGCTACTCAACCTCGTGAAGGGAGCCTACATGGCTCTAAATTTTACAGACCCAAATAAGACTCAAGAATGTTGACTTTGCCTAGTTTCCAGGCCCCCATACTACGGGGGGTGGCCATTTCAGGGAACTACAGCAATCAGACCACCGCGCCCCACAGCTGTACGTCCACACCCCAACATAAGTTGACCCTATCTGAAGTGTCTGGCCAAGGCCTCTGTATGGGGACTGTTCCCTCCTCCCACCGGGGCCTCTGTAATTCAACCCGGGCAGCACCAAAAGGAAATTATTACCTGGCTGCCCCCAATGGGACCTACTGGGCATGTAGCACTGGGTTAACCCCGTGCATTTCAGCTACAGTGCTCAATGAGGCCTCTGATTACTGTGTCCTAGTTGAATTATGGCCTAGAATTACTTATCATACCCCGGAATATCTCTATACTCATTATGAAGGGAGACCCCGATTCAGGAGGGAGCCAGTGTCTCTGACTCTGGCCTTACTATTGGGAGGCATTACTATGGGAGGTATAGCAGCGGGGGTGGGCACGGGGACCGCAGCCCTTATGGAAACAAGTCAATTCAGACACCTCCAGGCAGCCATGCTCACCGACATTAAAGCGCTAGAGGAGTCCGTCAGTGCCCTTGAGAAGTCATTAACCTCCCTTTCAGAAGTAGTTCTCCAAAACAGAAGGGGGTTGGACATACTGTTTTTACAAGGAGGGCTATGCGCAGCCTTAAAAGAGGAATGCTGTTTCTACGCAGACCATACTGGCTTGGTAAGGGACAATATGGCAAAACTTAGAGAAAGGTTAAAACAGAGACAACAGTTGTTCGAGTCGCAGCAAGGATGGTTTGAAGGATGGTTTCATAAGTCTCCCTGGCTCACAACCTTATTGTCTTCTTTGATGGGTCCCCTAATCATCCTCCTCCTGATTCTGCTAATTGGACCCTGTATTCTTAACCGCCTAGTACAATTTATAAAGGACAGGCTGTCAACCATTCAAGCCTTAGTACTTACCCAACAATACCAACAGCTCAGACAATTTGATGCAGAGTTACTATAAGGCAGTTAGTTGAATGAAGGATTCCATTCATGATAATAAGAAAATGGGGGAATAAAAGACCCCCACTCCAGCTATGCAGCCCCTGTAACGCCATTTCGCAAGGCTTAAAACGCCCCACCCGAGGTCAGGGCAAGATCGGAAAGCTTGCCACAGCTTATCTGTGGTTGAACATCTGGTCCTGAGTCAGGGACAGAGAGTATCAGTAGCGCCACACACCCTGAGCTCTCGCCCCACACACCCTGAGGAACTTGTCCATGAGTTAACCCTGGCCTCATTCAAACTAACCAATAACCATGCATCTCGCTTCTGTGCCCGCGCTTATGCTCCCCTATCCCTATAAAAAGCCCTCTCCCTAGCCTAGGGGCACGCAAGTCTTCAGAGAGACTTTGTCGCCCCGGGCGCCTGTGTATCCGAATAAAGCCTCTTGCTGATTGCATCCGTACAAGTGGTTTCGACTGATTCCTGGGTGAGGGGTCTCTCCTGAGGGAAGACTCTCCTTGGGGGTCTTTCAGTAGGAAATCAAACTGAACTATGAAAGGTGTTTTAGTTTGCCCAAATGCTGTTGAATTGTGTTTTACTGACATGATTGTAGCTTATTCCCATCTACTCCACCAACAGTTCCAGTCCTAAAGACTTAAGAGATATTTATATCATAATGTATTGCTACAGTTTGTCTTATTTTGTTTATAAAAAAAATCATGTTAATGGAGGTGGTCACAGGTAAAATCTGGTCTACTCATGGCCAGCTCTGAGGCATCCTGAATCAGCATGACTTCCTTCCCAGAAGTTCTTTTGAAAAGATGACAAAGACCCTGATTTGACAGACAAAGGGACACTCCTAGTGATTATTTCTCAGCAAGTCTCCAGGCTAATCTCTCTGTCATCTCAGACTCAGGGCAGTTTCCTGCTTCTCCAGGGTTTTTGACACACTCAGGATGTGGTTGCAACACTGTGTCTTGTACAGTAATAGACCGCTGAATCCTCAGATGTCAGGCTTCTGAGCTCCATGTAGGCTGTGCTGGAGGATTTGTCTGCAGTCAGTGTGGCCTTGCCCTGGAACTTCTGAGCATATTTAGTTTCATCATCTGCTGGATCAATCCTTCCAATCCACTCCAGTCCCTGCCCAGGCTTCTGCTTCACCCAGTGCATATAGTAGCTAGTGAAGGTGTATCCTGAAGCCTTGCAAGACATCTTCACTGAAGCCCCAAGCCTCACCAGCTCAGCCCCAGACTGTAGCAGCTGGATCTGTGAGTTCACACCTGCAGAGAGAAAGGCAGAGTGGATGCCATTGTCACATGAGAGTGAGGAAATCTGTATTTGGGGAGAGTGTTACCTGTAACTGCTGCCAATAGGAAGAGGACAATATAGCTCCATCCCATGGTGAGGACCTTGTGTACTCAGTGACTGTGAAGAGGACACAAATCATATGATGTTATGGTGTGTGCATCCCTGTATTAACTAACCACCATATGCTCATATAATTTGCATATTCATGAGCAGGGAATTCTAAGATAAGGCCCTAGTACAGTAGGAGAAAAAGGAGGTAGAGGGCACCTTGGTCAGGTAGCAAGATGTTGAGGTTCAAATAGTAATCCTTTCTGGGGAAATGATCTCATACTTCTTTCCTGAGCACTGTGCAGACCCTCTGTAAATAACATCAGGGCTTAAGATCTCAATTGATTTCAGGCCTCAAACAGTTACTTCGCCTTGAGAAAAGGTTATTAGATTGATTTAAAAGAGGTGACTGTGATTATGAAGATGATGGCCATTAGTCATTCCAAAACCTGCTAAAGTTTTCAGAATTTGTAGCTTCCTTTCAGATACATGCAATTTATATTTGCCTTTGCACCTTGTTACATAAAAACTGACATAAATGACCATAAGGGAACATGCCATACAAACATTTGTACATCAAAGTTTATTACATCATTTTCTCTAATAACTGAATTATGGAAACAAATATAATTGTAAACAGATGATTCAGGCAAGAAAATGTGTTTATATATGCAAAACAATAGAAATATTTTATCTAAAGGGAATAAAGAAATGGCATCCCTCTCAGGAAATTCAATGCAACTATAGATAGCTATATTAGTTAAAGACCACCTTAGAAATGTAGACATTATAAGATTATTTCATTATTAGTTTTTAGATTTTGTGACAGAACAATTACATATACCAAAACATAACAATGTTTAAAAGAAACTGTTTAGCAAAATAAGTGGAAAAAGGTTAAGAAATAAAAGAGTAGAGATTTTCAGGAAATTTACACAGTCTACAATATCAATTTGAGTGAAAATTCTAAACATATATTAAAATAGTTTCGATTTTCAAGATGAGTTTGCTTATTCTTTAATAGTTTATTGATGTATGATACATATTATGATCAAATCTACCACAAATATGTCCTTCTGGCTCCACTTGGGACCTTCCAGTTAATCTCTTTCCTAAATTTCTGACCTCTTTTCTTCATTAACACAGTGAGTCCAATCAGTGCTATATGCACACATAGAGGTGATATCATTCACAAGTACATAGAGAACCTACAGAACCCGTACAAAGAAAAGTGATTATATTTTCATCATTCTTGGAAAGCAAACAGACTTCCACATTTGTGTGGGCCTTCATGAGTCCCTCTCCATCATGTTGTAATATTTTAAAATATTATTGCAGCTTATTTAATGATGAGAGCAGTGCACTCATGCACCCAGGCTGATACATTTACCCCTGGGGCAATTTAAGAAATTAAATTTTTGTATTCTACAATGTGGTTGCAAGCAATCAAATTAGTATTGTCAAGACTGCCAGCAGACACCTTTACATGCTCAGCAATTTCGCAGGCTCTCAGTCTGTCTTCATGTATGGCTGGATTTGTTCATGTCTTATGCTGGAAACTATAGTGACTGTTCGTACGTGCAATGGTCAAGTCAAGTATTAACATTAGAATTCCATGAGTTGCTGCCCTATATTCTGGATCTTACATTCTTTCCAGTGCCTCTTTGTGATAATCATTGTGCTTTAGGTGGGAGGTTAAACGACTCATCTGAGAGTGTGTACTCAAACATTCATTTTCAGCACTTTGATTAGTCATGAATGTCTGCATTAATCATGACTCAGCACAGAAGAAATTCTGGGATCAAGGCTGAAAGAAGCATTGACTTATTGGAAATAGACATAGATATTTGTAAGACAGTTTGACAATGTGGCCATACAAGTAGGATCTACTAGGTAAGTAGTATGTCATCTCCAGTCATGGGTATTTTTTAACATGTTTACCAAGGATGAATACTTTCCTATGAATCTGACCACAAATCCAAGTAGAAAGAAGTTCATTATTACATAACTATTAAGCACTAGTGGATACATCTTAGCTGAGGTCTGATATTGTAGATCAAGTGGTCTGCTACTGTGTAAGATTATTTTTTTTTAATTTTTTATTGAGAAAAAAAAAACAACGTTTCCCCCGCCTCCCCGCCTCCCATTTCCCTCCCCCTCCTTCCACCCTTCTCCCCCTCCCCCCACTCCTCTCCCCCTCCCTCTCCAGTCCAAGGAGCAGTCAGGGTTCCCTGCCCTGTGGAAAGTCCAAGGTGCTCCCCCATTCGTCCATGTCTAGGAAGGTGAACATCCAAGGTGGCTAGGCTCCCACAAAGCCCGAACTTGAAGTAGGATCAAAACCCAGGGCCATTGTCCTTGGCTTCTCATCAGCCCCCATTGTTCGCCATGATCAGAGAGTCCGGTTTTATCCCATGCTTCTTCCGTCTCATTCCATCTGGCCTTGGTGAGCTCCCAATAGATCAGCCACACTGTCTCAGTGGTTAGGTGCACCCCTCGTGGTCCTGACTTCCTTGCTCATGTTCTCCCTCCTTCCACTCCTCGATGGGAACTTGGGAGCTCAGTCCGGTGCTCCAGTGTGGGTCTCTGTGACTATCTCCATCCATCCCCAGATGAAGGTTCTATGGTGATATGCAAGATATTCGTCAGCATTGCTATAGGTAGGGTCATTTTAGGTTCCCTATCCTCAGCTGCCCAAGGAACTAACTGGGGACCTCGCCTTGGGTTCCTGGGAGCCACTCTAGGTTCAAGACTCTTGCCAACCCTAGGGTGGCTCCCTTAACTAAGAATTGTGCTTCCGTGCTCCCCTATCCAACCTTCCTTTATCCCAATCAACCTGTTTCCCCAAGTTTCCCTCATCCTCCCCTTCTCCCTTTTCTCTCCCCATCCCCCGATACTCCCATCCCACCCCACCCCCAAGATCCCAAATTTTCTACCCGGCAATTTTGTCTACTTCCCATAGCCAAGAGGATAATTTAAAAAAATTGTATGAAAACTAGTGATATGTAGATAAACTTGTCATTCAGTTATTAGCATTGCCCCTGCGGTTTTCCTGATCATGTTCTGTGGATATAAAAGATAACATGCTTCCAAAACTACGAGTTAGGCAGCTCATGAATGAGATTTGTAGACCATGATGTCTGCTACTGAATAAGATTCTTGATGTCTTTTCTCTCCCTTCTGGCTGCCTACCTCCTTGCTACACAAGAAAAATTACCCAGTAGGGAGAACTTTCTGTTTAGTACAAAGCTGTTTTTTAATTAACTAATGAGTTTTTGAACACAGATAGCTGCATGGGTGAACTGTACTGCTCCCAGAAACCATGAGTTATTAATGAACACCTCTGTATGGGCACAAGACAGCTCTCTACGATTTAATAATCAGGAAGGCCCCACAGGTGTTGAGAACAGTATGAGGTATTGCCAATGTTCTTATTTGTCTACATTAGCTCAATAGGTATACCTTCTTTCTGAGAAAGAATTTAAAATATGAATAAATTTTAATAGATAAAAGTGGTGAATAACTCCAAAGAAAGAGTGTCTTCCAGACACCACAGGACTGATGCACATATGAAGTCACAGAGAAGGGTAAGCATGCCAGGTCAGCACAGAGTATATCCTAATGGGGTCCCAATGTTCAGAGAAGAACACGGACACAGGGTTTCATTCCTTAACCAAGAAGTTCTATAATTGATACTTCCTTGCAAAGGAAATGTTTGTTTTCTCTGTTAAAGTATTACTGGGTGTACTTACTTCACTCAGGACTGGACACAAGTCCAGTAGGAGATGGCTAACACAGAATAAATGCAATATTTTACAGATATTTTCTCTGATTTCACATTGTACGTTATTTCTTAAGTCTTACTCAACTTTTACCTATATAACATTGTTTCATTTTGAGTATTGTTATGGGTTATATGTATCTAAGTTCCTGTTTTTATTCTTACATAAATGCTTTTTATTTTAATTTTTTTGACTGTTTGCTTTCTACAGAGAGAAAGAGAGGGTGTGAATTTTGATTCAGTAATCAGAATATATTGTACATTTTTTTCCAAAACTGTATAAAGTAAATAAAACTGAATAAAATTTTAAAAGAATATACAAACTTGTATGGAGTTTGAAAAGGAAACTATTGTGTATGAACATGGAAACATCCTATGTCAGTCACAGCTGGTGCAGGTCAGTTAACAGACTTTAAGAAAGGAAACCACAGAGGATACAGAATTTCCTCCACACTTCATCCCATCTCTCTAATGGGATTCTTAGCTTCATTGTGCCCCCTGCTGATCCTTTACTCTATTGCAAGTTGATTTGTCATGGCGTGAGCTGAATTTGCAGTCTATTTTAATTTGTAAATAAGCATTAAATACAGAGTTCAGCTGCATATGTAAATGGATTTTGATTAAACTGGAGATGCTGAATAGATATTTTAGAAATTGATTTTAGATTGTGCCTATATAACTATCAATGTCCCACTCAAAACTAGGTTTCACCCTGGTGACAGTTGTATGTATCCAACTCTAGCAATTCCCCCTTGTAACATGGTGAAAGAGCAGAATCTTGTCTGCCCTCATTATTCTATACCTGGGGCAAAGCACCTGAAGTAGGAGAATCACACAGTCTTGAGTTTAGTTTATGCTCCCACCTGTTTCCAGACACAAGAGCACCTGTTGTACCTATAGATCAGTTAACAACTTCAGAAAAATATATTAAGAAGGACGTAGAAATATAGTGAATGTGTTGGTAGACATTCCTGGCTGATCAGATGTTACAGTCTGCCATATCTTTAACACATCTCCCACAAATGTTCTTCCCTTGATGACCCACATAGTAATTAGGCAAGTGCTCTAGAAATTTTGAGAGTGCCATGCTTCTACTAATTTAACTGTATGATAGAAGCTTGACACTTAATGCAAATTACTGTATCTCCCCAGACAACCCAATTCTACATATTCCCATACCCTGGAATAATGTTGAGCTTTTTCATCTAAAGCAGTCTCCCAGAGGGCTGTCTCCGTTCTTCTTTAAGGTCTCTTACACAGCTTCCTTTCAATGCTTCTTCCCCTTTGTCCTCAAGAACTGTTAGATAACAGAACAAGATGGATAAGAGGACACTCACAGAATGTACACCATGACTCAGTCTGTTTCTCATGCTGCAGTTTTGACAGGGCTCATAAGTATGGTTCCATTCTACCTTGATTCAGTTATGATCAACAGTTCAAATACCAGATACGGATAATATCCAGACCAGGTATTTCAGGTATGAAAATGTAGACCTGGTTGGACCATATCTGGCAGAGAAGGTATTAGTAAAGCTTTTTAGGAGATGAATGTTTTCACTGATGAAAAATGTTTTGGAATGTGCCCCAAAATGAGATAAGCTAACAGCAATATATAAGATTTTGCATGCATATATGATTAAATATCAGAAATGGACATTCGCAGAATTAAGCAGAAATGTGTGGCTATAGAAAGTGAAGCTAAGTCCAAGTCTCTTGCCAACCCTAAGATGGCTCCCTTAATTAAAAATGTGCTTCCCTGCTCCCCTATCCAGCCTTCCTTTATCCCAATCATCCTGTTTCCCCAAGTTCCCCCCATCCTCCCCTTCTCCCTTTTCTCTCCCCATCTCCACTTACTCCTCCCACCCCACCCCAAGATCCCAATTTTTTGCCCGGCATTCTTGTCTACTTCCCATAACCAGGAGGATAGCTATATGTTTTTCTTTGGGTTCACCTTCTTATTTAGCTTCTTTAGGATATCAAATTGTAGACTCAATGACCTTTATTATGGCTAGAAACCAATTATGAGTGAGTACATCCCATGTTCATCTTTTTGGGTCTGGGTTACCTCACTCAGGATAGTGTTTTCTATTTCCATCCATTTGAATGCAAAATTCGAGAAGTCGATGTCCCCAGTTAGTTCCTGGGGCAGCTGAGGATAGGGAACCTGAAATCACCTTATCCTATAGCCATACTGATGAATATCTTGCATATCACCATAGAACCTTCATCTGGTGATGGATGGAGATAGAGACAGAGACCCACACTGGAGCACCAGACTGAGCTCCCAATGTCCCAATGAGGAGCAGAAGGAGGGAGAACATGGGCAAAGAAGTCAGGACCACAAGGGATGCACCCACCCACGGAGACAGTGGGGCTGATCTATTGGGAGCTCACCAAGACCAGCTGGACTGTGACTGAAAAGGCATGGGATAAAACCGGACTCTCTGAATATGGCGGACAATGAGGGCTGATGAGAAGCCAAGGACAATGGCATGGGGTTTTGTTCCTACTTCATGTTCTGGCTTTGTGGGAGCCTAGCCAGTTTGGATGTTCGCCTTTCTAGACCAGGATGGAGGGGGGACGATTTTGGACTTTTCACAGGGCAGGGAACCCTGACTGCTCTTCAGGCTGGAGAGGGAGGGGGAGAGGAGTGGGGGGAGGGGGAAAGGAGTGGGGGGAGGGGGAAAGGAGTGGGAGGAGGCGAAAAAAAATTTTTTTCAATAAAATAAAAAAAAAGAAACCACAAAAAAAAGAAAGTGAAGCTATTCACATATGTTTTGCTCTAACTTCAGGATCACAAATCATATGGACCTAATATTGCATGATAGAGGAAACTGGGACCAGTCCAATACATGGCTTTTCTTCAATCACAAGCCAGAATTTATATAATGTCCTCTGGGTGTCAGAACACTGAGAAACACCCTGAGGACAATATTCTCTTTTCATGTAGAGGAGCAGTTATCCCTACAATCCAGGGTACTGCAGGAGGTGGTGGTGTTCCCCTTGGATTTCAGCATCTCTACTCTCCTGGGTAATGTGCATGATGCTGTGCTTCATAGTCCAGTATCATGGGAAGTTAATGGTTATCATGAGTGTGAATGTGCAGGAATTTTGGCTGATTGAGCAACATTGATTTACAAAGATATTTTTCTCTCATCACTGGATTCATGCACTAAAGCCTTGACATAGTGACATCATAAAAAGATGGCATAAGTTTTTTTCCTAAGTTAAACTAATGTGAGGATCACAGCACAGGCTGAGCTGCAGCAATGTGTGTTGAGATGGGCAAAGGTTTCCATAAAATACATGCACACATAGATATCTAGCATTCTCACTCACAATTTACTGCGGGGATTTTTTCAGACTTCTCTGCCTGAGCTCACTTTCACTGATCAGAATGTTCAGCAGTTTCCTTTGTCACTGTGCTAGTATTGATGCTTGTAATCAGTGCTGAAGGGCCTGACCACCATTTGCACTATTCATGAGATGCTTTCTGAAGGGGATTGTATCTGGAACCTAGTTCTGATCTCTTCTCTCTGATTCGCTCACAAATTGATACATCATGATTTCCTCAGTGGTCAGATACCTCAGGTGCAGCACAAAAAAATTTTATATGTCTGTAGAGAGCTTTACAATGTCCTCCATCAACAGTTATAAACAAGATCTTTAGCTTATTCATCTTGGAAAAATTACAAATTTCATGAATCAGCATCAGCAAGAACAAGAAAGTTTTTGCCTTTGGCAAATAGTGATATCTTGAACCTTCTCAACTGAAGAATTATGATCTAATTCACTTCTGTTCATGGTAAATCACTCACTTTGCACTATTTTATAGATAGAGTAAATAATTGCACATTATTGCATAGGAAAGTGAGAAATTGATATGAATGAATAAACACTGATCTATCTCAGGTCTAGGTAACTCTTAGAAGGTGAAACAATTTTGAACTTAGTACTTAAACAAGCCTGTGTTTCGAAGAATGGATAATGAGTGCAACTTGAGTTAGAGAAAATGAAAATGGACCAATAATAGGAAGAGTCTGAATCTTAGAGATTTGCACCTGACCTTAAATCCTGTCCTGATAATGTCACATAATCCAATGAGCAATAAGTGAATGGAAACTGAACTATAATCTTTGATGAGAGGATTTGGAATCTGTGCTTTAGTTTGCAGGGAATTGTGCTGCCCTGGCTCTGTGGTAATTTGAGGACTGTGGCTGGGAGACAGGTCAGCTATGGAATGCCAGGGCTAGGAGAAGAAAATATTCTTCTCCCCTGTCCCCTTGTCACAAGTTCCGAATGCCACAGAATTTAAGGAAGGGGCTGCCCTGCAGCACAGTACATATAGAATTGCTTTGCTCAGATATTTAGTATAGCTTAAATTAGATCTGAGACATTGAGATAATGTCTCTGGAGACTTTTGTGGCCACATCACCTGATGGTATTTTGCAGTTGTTCTGATATTCGCACTCTCTTGAGAATGATTACTTCAACCTCATATACTTCCTCTTTCTGATCAAACTGTTGACTGAAGCAATTGTTTCAAAAGTGTATAAATGGGCTGCATAATAAACACGCAGCATGCAGTTGCAATTGCTGCTTTTGCTCTGCATCCCCTGTGTCCTGGTTTATTCGAGACCCTTACTCAGGGACCCCGACGCTCCAGACGTCGACACTTTGATATCAGTAACAAAGATTTATTTGATTCTGTCTGTGCTTGAGAATGTCTGGAAGGGAGCACTTTTCTATAGTGACTCTGTACATGTTGTGACAAAACATCTGAGCAGTAAAACGTTTAGAAATCTTCATAGATTCTACTGGATTATAAGAGATGGAATCAACAGTGCAGTCAGAAACTGACGAGAAATTGGAAAATATCCAACTAGCTTGTTC
This sequence comes from Neodon shergylaensis, assembly GCA_025134845.1. Classification (NCBI taxonomy): domain Eukaryota; kingdom Metazoa; phylum Chordata; class Mammalia; order Rodentia; family Cricetidae; genus Neodon; species Neodon shergylaensis. The sequence goes on along the minus strand of JABTXL010004585.1, from coordinate 1,386,150 downwards.
ATGTGCATGCCAGAAACATTAATAAACATGTTTATTCTAAACACAATACCCTCGTTTATTGAAAAATTCAACACACAGTTTTGGAGGGGGATTCTAGCGTGTTTCATTTGAATTTTCTTTAGCGAAAAAAATTATTTTTAAGCAATACACTCTGACCATACTTATTCTTTTTCTAAACTACTTATAGGTCCTCCTCACCTCCCTATTAACTGAATTGCAAGCTTTTATTTCTTTCAATCTTTAAAAAACAACCCCATCTCTCTTTGTCCCTCTTAATGTTTATCCCTGTCTCTCTCTCACACATACACAGACTCATTAAAACACAAAAACAAAAAACCAAAATATATAAACAAAATACCAGCAAGACAAGAAAATGCGCAAATAAATTTATGTTGTTAAAAAAATCTACAAAAATACCTCTGTGTGATTTATTGGTGTTAGTATAAGACCTATTGGGAAGTATGTTTAATTAAACCAGTTAAATTCTGATGAAATGAACTAATTTTTCCTTGCATGTTCATACCAATTGCAGATAGTTTCTTCATTAGGATTTGGGAGTCCTGTCTATTTCCCCTCTTGGCAGTAGAATCCTATGTTTTTTGAACATGTTCAGCCCTGTGTCTACTTTCACCGTCTAGTGAGTTCATATGTGTATCAATTCTATTGTGTGTGTGTTGTAATAGGAGCGGCGGGCTACATTCCTGGCACCTGGCCGCCTGCATGGCTAGCTTTATACCTGAAATAATTACATGGAAACTGTATTCTTTTAAACACTGCCTGGCCCATTAGTTCCAGCCTCTTATAGGCTAGCTCTTACATATTGATCTAATCCATTTCTAATATTCTGTGTAGCACCACGAGCTGGCTTACCAGGAAAGATCTTAACCTGCGTCTGTCTGGAGTGGGAGAATCATGGCGACTCCCTGACTCAGCTTTCTTTCTCCCAGCATTCTGTTCTGTTTACTCCACCCACCTAAGGGTTGGCCTATCAAATGGGCCTAGGCAGTTTCTTTATTAATTAACCAATGAAAGCAACAAATCAGAAAGAAATCACTCCCACATCATGTGTGGAAGAGGCTGTAACTGAGTGGTCTAATATCTCTCTTGTTCCATAGATTGTCTATTTGAGATTCTCTGTTATTTCCCTTATTGTGAAAGAAAAAGCTACACTAGTTATAGTTGTGTGAAACACAGATTAATACGCATATACAGGCATGTCATTGAGGATTATTTTATTGTTCTATTCCTTTAGCACAGTGGCCTCAACCTTCCTATTTGCTGTATCCCTTAAATATATTTCCTCATGTTGTAGTGACCCCATAACCATAAAATTATTTTGTTGCTATTACATAACTGTAATTATCCACTATGAATAATAATGTAAATATTTGGCTTGCAGGGTAACTGATATGTGAACCCTGTGAAAGAGTTTTTTGACCCTGGTGAAAGGGTTGTTCATTTCCCAAAGAGGTCATACCCAAAGGTGGAAAACCATGGCTTTCGCATAACATTGGTTCTCCTGTAAGCAACCTCACTACAATTTCTAGAACATTCTAGTAGTTTCTTGCATGGTTTACATTTATGGAGTGGTCTTTTTTTTTAATTTATTTAATTATTTATTAAAATTTTCCATCTACTCCCCTACTCCCATTTCCCTTCCATTTCCCCCTCCCATGCTAAGAGAAGTCAGGGTGCCCTGCTATGTTGGAAGTCCAAGGCCATCTGCCTCACCATCCAGGTCTAGGAAAGTGGGCATCCAAACAGAGTAGGCTCCCAAAAAGCCAGTAAATCCAATAAAAGAATAGCTGATTACTTCCCCAATATTTGTGCCATTAATCAACACACAAGCATGTCTAACAGGCAGATCAGAATTGTGGGTCACGGTTTTCTATTAGGTTTATTATTACACTTCTCCTCTGAGAGCATGCCAAGTACCTTCCACTGCTACAAAGTCAGTAGATAAAGCATCCAGTAAGGTGCCAACTCAAGTTCTCCATGTTCATGAGATATATAAGTGTTGTCTTTAGCAATAGGGTTTTACCATCAGTTTGTGGAGAGCAACCAATAGCCTTGGCAATATCCTGAGTTATTTTGTGATTTACATGAAGCCACTTTGGCCAGTGATTCAATTTATGAATGCTTGTCCAGGAACGACAATCTTCCAAACATCCAGTAGTTTACTGAAGATGAATGTTGCAATAATTTGGAAACTGCTCTTTTGGGGATTTGAAGCCAAAGACTAAGTGGAAACACATCTCTAAACCACCTGGGTTAGAAAGAGGACACTCTTAATACTTAAAAAACTATTGGACACCAGCTTCAGCAAAGATACGACTTACCTGTGTAGGTCATAGATATTAGAAAATTCACTAATGAGTATGAATACATTCATGAAAATAACATAAAAGAAGCATAGGATAGTATCAGGAGGGAGTTCTAGTAAATACAGAAATTTGCCTGCATTTAATTTTTCATACACTTTTTAGCCCAATACAACAGGGAGAAAAAGACAAACAACAGCTTTAACATGATACAAAGAACAACTAGAATAGTTTTGTGCTTCAATACTTTAAGACATCAAATCATTAACGTTCTGTTGTCTAAGCAGTGAACCCACCCTAGACTGAATATCCAGAAGGCAGACACTCCCAAGGTGGAACATCCTATTTCAAAAGAAGGAGCAGAGGTATGCTTGAATATCCTGATCATTAGTCAGGGTGGAGTGGATCTACCTAATGGACCATCTTACTGTTGAAAGGACCAACTAACCACACCCTAGGTCAGGATGTGCAGTCGCACTTGTCAACAACATTGGACAAGCAAAAGCTCTCTGGCATTGAGACAAGGTGGAACTAGGTTCACATTTTTGGGCCTCCACAAAAATCTTATCAACAGATTCTCATTTCTGACAAATTTTAAAAGGCACTTAATTTGTGTATCAGGAAGCCAAGGCTCTGAACCAAATGGTAGAGAGGAATCCCCAGAGGCTAGCAGGAAAACTGTGTCCTCTCCCAAACCCCTAAATTGTAGGAGGAAGGCACAGAGCTGAGAAGCAGCCTGGACTATTGTACTGCTGTCAGCTGAGGCTGTGTCAATGTGCTCTCCATTCACAGTAGTGTGTAGCAGTTTCTGCAGAATACACACTGGTGATCTTGAGGAATACCAGTTGTTGGTGTCCTTGGAGACTGTGAGCCAGCTTTTCAGGGGTGTGCTGTAAAACTTAGTATCGTCCCACCAAATGATTGCTAGGCACTCCAAACCCTTTCCTGAGGGCTGACGGATCCAACCCACACCTATTCCAGAAGTTCTCAGTGAAATCCGAGAGAAAGAGCAGGTCAGTATGAGATCCTGGGAGGGCTGCAACAGCCCAGGGCTAGTTTCCTTCAGCATAGCCTGGGACAGGACAACTGTGGAGAAAAGAAAGCAGAGGATAAGATTGGAATAGGTGATAATATAGAAGTTTGCCATTTAGTGATCCTTGGCACTCACATGCAGGGCAAATCAGCAGCAGGAATGAAGAAAGAAGTTTGTCCATGTCTGCACACCACTGAGTATCCAGACCCAGCTTTGGCTTTTAAATCCAGGGTTGGGTGGATTCAGGAGAGACTTGCATTCCATGCCAGGCACTGTCTTTGATGAAAGACTTAAGTTTTAGAACTCAGGGGAAGTCAGTCTGTGAGGGGAGGCACAGAAGCACTCACAGGAGTTCACTTTTTTCCCCAAAGAAAATAGCCAACCTGGTAGAAACAGACTTTCAGTATACAACACATCTGATGGGTACTGTGGGAATGCAGCAGGGAAGAGTAGGTGACCTTGCAGGCTGGCAGTTATGCAGTATATAATTGCATAGAAGAAAGTGATATTTCATTGATTACTGATCTGTTAATTTCCTGCCTCATGTATTTGAGATTTCTATTTATTCAATATCAGTAGCTTCATCTTTATACTGCCCTCTGATTAAAAACAGCACCAAGCGAAAACATAAACTATAGGCAAAGACATGATTAGTTAGCCCACTTCTCTCAGACCGCGAGCATACTGAAGGAGTACCAGAAGGACAGAAGACACTGAAAGTCACCACACAGGGCCTAGGATTTTATTCACTGGAACTGTGATGTTAAAACACAATGCAGTCTTTTTCTTACAACAATGGATGTTTTAGAGTTAAGGGAGCCAATGATTTGCCTAACTTTGAACACCATTCACAGGGACTTTGTGATATGAATATGACTGAAATATAGAAAAAAATCGAGTAAACTGATTTCTTATGAATAAATCTATGTCAAAAATGATCAACTTATTTTTAGGAATAAACTATCTTCTTATTTAAATGTTTAAAATCTAAAGACATCAAGATGTGTCTAAACCATGAGTTTGCACTTACCACAAAGTTATAGTAACACTGTATAAAGAAACCAAACCCTAAGTGCTGAGAGGGAGCTGAGGCACTGAACACTCATGGAAGGATGGGCAATAAGACCTACACCTACACTTGGTTCATTTTACAGGGCATTTCGATGTCACAATGACTTTTTATTTATGATTAAATTATATAATATAATATAATATAATATAATATAATATAATATAATATAATATTGAAATAAGATTGTATCTGACATTATCTCTATGATAATGTCAAAGATCATCATAAATGTCCTCATCAAAGACAGGGAGTAAAAAAAAAGGATCCTGGAATGGATTATAACAGGAGCAAAGAGGCTCTTTCCAGTTTCTGGCTATTATCTGTAGAGTAGCAGTGAACATTATTGAGTAAGTGTCTCTAGTAGGATGTAGAGTCATTTGGGTATATGCTCCAAAGTGGTATAGCTGGATGCTAGGGTAGGTCTATTCCAGCCTTCCTCTAGAGCAGTCACACTGATTCCACAGTGGCTGTACAGAATGGGGTATATAAGGTCTTTAAGTTTGCAGTATAAGGGGTTTGGACACTTCAAAATGGCTCTGCAGCATGCAACAGACAACTGCTTGAATCAAGGTCTTACAGTCACTTGACTGATGCCTTACATTGTTGAGCTTTGTTCAGTTCAGAGGACAGGATCGGGAGATTCCCTTGCTAGCTTATCATTAATGCTTTTCTGTTGGTGGAGACAAAAGAGTGCTTTATGAAGACTGTATTTTAAATTCAAAAGAGGTTTAAATGTCTCTACCATTGAATAGGACAATGGGATTCCTGCCTACCACAACATATGAAGATTATGTCATAGATATTCAATACATAGCATTCATATGTTGGGGATTTATGTTTGTTACAGGAACATGCCAAACTATCCCTCTATACTACAGAGATTTCTTACTGAATCAACCACAGTACCACAGTACCACAGGATTCCATGTTGCTTGTTATTGGCCCAGGTATCCAAAACCAATCACTCTATAGAACAAGAGTGACTTCATCATACCCAGAGGAGCATGAAGGATGATAGCATGTCAGAGAAAGTCAGTGTCTGTAAAAGCCTGAGACTGTAGGTCAGGGTACTGGTTCTGGAAAGGCAGTAAACTTAAGATCAGAATAATATGAATAACCCCAAACCTATTCTTAACTGACATGCATACACACTGGGTAAAAAAAAATTCTTTGAAAAGTAATTTAATTGTATTTTTGTTAACTTGTAAGATTTACACTTATGTGGTAGTACATTATGATGTAAATATATCTTCCATTTTGAGAAACTTAAATTCTGCTGCACAACACAGGTAGAATTTTAAAATGCACATCCATGCTACTTAAGACTATGAGAGGAGTTTTGGTTTGGTCAGATACTGATTATGTGAACTTTACTGGTAAAATTCATATTATACATTATTCAAAGCTACCACAAAAAGTTCAAGTCTCTTTGCATCCAGAGATAATTCTGTCTGTGCATTAAGACAATTTTTCCTTCTTTAGTGTTTTATTAGAGAGAAGCTTGTAAATGGAGGTGAATTAGCATCATTTTATTTATAGAGAAAGATGCAGAAAAACAGACACTCAGAAAGATTATTTCTGTGTAAATCTTCAGGCTAGTCTTCACTGTCATTTCAGTCCCAGGGCAGCTTCCAGTTCCTTCGGGGTTTCTGATACACTCAGGATGTGGTTGCAACACTGTGCACTGCACAGTAATAGACTGCAGAGTCTTCAAAAGTCAGGCTTCTGAGCTCCATGTAGGCTGTGCTTGAAAATGTGTCTGTAGTCAGAATGGCCTTGCCTTTGAACTTCTGATTGTATTTAGTATTATCACCTTCAGAATGAATCCTGGCAATCCACTCCAGGCCCTGGCTAGGACTCTGCTTCACCCAGTGAATATAGTGATAAGTGATATCATCAGAGGCCCTGCAGGACAATTTCACTGAAGTCCCAGGCCTCACAAGCTCAGGCCCAGACTGCTGCAGCTGATCCTGGGAGTGGACACCTGTAGAGAAAAGACAGTTTAGGAGCCATTGTCACTACTGTCCTGTTTCCTCTTCAGATTTGAAACTGGAATGCCCCTTTACCTGTAGTTAGTGACATGATGAAGAGAGTGATCCAGCTCCACTCCACGGTAAGGACCTGTGTGCTCAGTGACTGTGGAGAGGACACTGATCATATGTTGTTCTGGGTGTGGACATGTCCATATTTACCTCCATAGACTCATGTAATTTGTATATTCATGAACAGTTTACCTCTTTGACAAGGTACTAATACAGCTTTAAAGAAAGAGGTAGGGGACCTTGGGTTGGCAGCAGGATGCTAAAGTCCAGTTCTAAGCTTGTCTGAGGAAATGAAACCCATACTATACCCCCAATCGTGCAGATGTGTGGATGTAACATCAACACATAAACTCTCAATTTACAAAGAGACTTCAGTCAGAGACAATTGTTTCTCTTGTGACAAAAGATTAACAGTTACCAGTAGTCATTAAGACAAAAAGGCAACCTACAGAATTGGAAAAGATCTTCATTAACCCTGCATCAGACAAAGGTCTGGTCTCCAAAATTTATAGAGAACTCAAGAAACTAGACGTTAAAACTCTAATTAACCCAATTAAAAAATGGGGGTACTGAACTGAACAGAATTCTCAAGAGAAGAAGTTCAAATGGCCAAAAAGACACTTAAAGTCATGATCAACCCCCTTAGTGATCAGGGAAATGCAAATCAAAACAACTTTGAGATACCATCTTACACCTGTCAGAATGGCTAAAATCAAAAACAACAATGATAGCCTATGCTGGAAAGGTTGTGGAGTAAGGGGAACACTCATCCATTGTTGGTGGGAATGCAAACTTGTGCAACCACTTTGGAAATTATTGTGGTGGTTTCTCAGGAAACTAGGAGTCAACCTACCTCAGGATGTAGCAATCCCACTCTTGGGAATATACCCAAGAGTTGCCCAATCATACTACAAAAGCATTTGTTCAACTATGTTCATAGTAGCACTATTTATAATAGCCAAAATCTGGAAACAACCTAGGTGCCTCTCAATAGAAGAACGGATAAGGAAGGTATGGCACATATACACTTCAGAGTTTTACTCAGCGGTAAAAAAACAACGACATCTTGAATTTTGCATGCAAATGGATGGAAATAGAAAATACTGTACTGAATAAGATAACCCAGACCCAGTAAGATGAATATGGTATGTACTCACTCATAAGTGGATTCTAGCCATAAATAAAAAACATTGAGCCTATAATTCATGATCCTAGAGAAACTAAATAAGAAGGTGAACCCAAAGAAAAACATATAGTTATCCTCCTGGATATTGGAAGTGGCAAAGATTGCTAAGCAAGGTTTGGGAGCATGGGGGTGGGGGTAGTGTTGAGGTAAGCAGAGATGAGGAGAGAGAAGGGAGAAGGGGAGGATAGGGAGAGCATGGGGGAATGGGATGGGTGGGATGGAGGAAGGATGGATATGGGAGCAGGGAAGTAGATATCTTAATTAAGGGAGCCATTTTAGGGTTGGCAAGAACTTTGACTCTAGAGGGGTTTTCAGGTGTCCAAGGAGATGTCCCCAGCTTGTTCCTTGGGCAGCAGAGGAGAGGATGCCTGAACTGGCCTTATCCTATAGCCACACTGATGAATATCTTGTATATCATCTGATGATGGATGGAGATAGAGACAGAGACCCACAATGGAGCACTGGACTGAGCTCCCAAGGTCCAAATGAGGAGCAGAAGGAGGGATAACATGAGCAAGGAAGTCAAGACCAGGAGGGGTGTGTCCACCCACTGTGACGGTGGCTCTGATCTAATGGGAGATCACCAAGGCCCATTGGAATGGGACGGATGGAGCATGTGATCAAACCAGACTCTCTGAATGTGGCTGACAGTGGAGGCTGACTGAGAAGCCAAGGACAATGGCACTGGGTTTTGATTCTACTGCATGGATGGGCTTTGTAGGAGCCTAGTCTGTTTGGATGCTCCCCTTCTTGGACCTGGGCCGGGGTGGGGGGGAGGAACTTGGACTTCCCATAAGGTAGGGAACCCTGACTGCTCTTTGGACTGGAGAAGGAGGTGGGGGGGAGTGGGGGAAGATGGAAATTTTTAATAAATATAAAGAAAACTTAACAAGCGGGAAAAATTTCCTGTTCAGTTCAAGGTTGGTTTTTCTATGCCCTACAACTAAAGTCCTCAACTCATAGTGAAATGTAGATTGAATCAACTTTGTTGTTTTCTTTTTACCTGAGAATAATTATAAACAAAAAAAAACAAAGTACAGTAAATGCAAGCAAGAGCCAGGGAAAGATTGTTTACAGGTTGATGTAAGAATAAATTAGTGTAGTTACATGGGAAATCAGTTTTTAGAATTTTACAAATATTAATCAATAAAACTATGCTGTGTCCCAGCCATATCCATCCCAAGCATGTGGTCAATGACTCTATATCTTATTAAGTAGTCAGTCTATTAACAGCGACTGGAAGATGGAACAAACCTATATTTCCAACAAAGAACAAATATATAATGAAAATGTTAGTTGTATAAACAAAGGAATATTCAGCAGAAGTAAAATATGAGCTAAGAAATCTATAGATAAGTGGATGGAAGTGAAAAAAAATATGCTGAGTGAGGTCACCCTAGACCATAAAGACAAATACTACATATTCTCACTTATATGTGATTGCAAGATGTGAATATTATGTTTCTGTGTTTAATTTATATAAACCAAGAGACTTAAAATTGGCCATTGGGGTTTGAGTAATTAAGGTCAAGGATATACTAAAATATATATAAACTGAAAGGAGATCAGGAAAACACAGGAGACAGAATTTCAAACATGAAATCATTTTCAAAGTGGAGACATTAAGTGTTGGTGTAAGAGAAACACAATTTAAGTTATAAGAAAACATATTAAAATGAGGATCCTGAAACATAAGTAAACATATAAATGTAAAGGATATAAAATGCGTTTGCATGACATAACAAAGCAAAAATATGAAAATAAAGAAAAGTAGACTATGAAATGAGAGAGATGTAAATTATAATGTTATTTTTATAACAAAATTTCAGGAAATAAGGAATATTTCCTAGGTGCCTAATTTTACATTTGAGATTTTCTATGTGTTGACTGAATGAATTGGTGTTCAGATTTTGATGTGATTTTATGGATCTATTGATACAGTATTATTATCACAAATTATATTTTAAAGAAAAATGCATGAAAACTAGTGAGATTTAGATAAACTTTTCATTTACTTATTAGCATTGCCCCTGCGGTTTTTCTGATCATGTCCTATAAGAGATATAAGCTTCCAGAAATGGGTTAGACAGCTCATGAATGAGATTTGTAGACCATGATGTCTGCTACTGTATAAGATCCTTGATGTCTTTTCTCTCCATTCAGGCTGCCTAGCTCCATGCTACAGAAGAAAAACTACACAGCAGGGAGAATTTCCTATTTATTACAAAGTTGGTTTCTAATGAACTAATGAGTATTTGAACACAGATAGCTGCATGGGTGAACTGTTCTGCTCCCAGAAACCATGAGTTATTAATGAACACCTCTGTATGGTCACAAGACAGCTCTCTATGATTTAATAATCAGGGAGGCCCCACATGTGTTGAGAACAGAATGAGGTATTGCCATGTCCTTATTTGTTTACATTACCTCAATAGCTTGTGTGTGAGAAAGAATTTAAAATATGAATAAATCTTAAGAGCTAGAAGTGGTACATAACTCCAAGGAATGAGTGTCTTCCAGACACTACAGGACTGACGCACATATAAAGTCACAGAGACTGGAAAGCATGCTGAGTCTGCAAAGAGTATATCCTAATGGGTTCCCAGTGTTGGGAGAAGAACACAGACACAGGCTTTTATTCCTTAACCAAGAAATTCTGTAATTGATACTTCCTTTCAAAGGAAATGTTTGCTTTCTCTGTTGAAGTATTACTGGGTATACTTACTTCACTCATGACTGTACACAATTCCAGCAGTAGATGGCTAACACAGAATGAATGCAATATTTTACAGATATTTTAACTAATTTCACATTGTGCATTATTTCTTAAGTCTTACTCAACTTATACCAATATAACATAACTTTATTTTGAGTGTTGTTATTGGATATATACATATGTGTGTGTGTGTGTGTGTGTGCAAGCTCCTGTTTTTAATTCATACATAAATGTATTTTATTTTAATTTTTCTTTTTTGACTGTTTGCTTTCTACAGAGAGAAGAAGAGGGTGTGAAATTGGGGAGGAGATTCAGTAATCAGAATATGTTGTACATTTTTTTAAAAAAAACTGTATAAAGTAAATAAAACTGAATGAAATTTTAAAAGATATACAAACTGGTGAGGAGTTTGACAAGGTATCCTTACTGTGTATGACCATGGAAACATCATACGTCAATCACAGCTGGTGCAGGTCAGTTAACAGACTTTAAGATAGGAAACCGCAAAGGATACAGAATCCCCTCCACATTTCACCCCATCTCTATAATGGAGATTCTTAGCTTCATTGTGCCCCCTGGTGGTCCTTTGCTCCTTTGCAAGTTGATTTGTCATGGCTTGCACTGAATTTGCACAGTCTATTTTAATTTGTAAATAAGCATTAAATACAGTGTTCAGCTGCATATGTAAATGGATTTTTATTAACCTGGAGATGCTGAATAGATGTTTCAGAAATTGATTTTATGCTATGCCTATATAATTATCAATGTCTCTCTCAAAACTAGGTTTCAACCTGGTGACAGTTGTATGTTTCCAACTCTAGCAATTCCCCTTGTAACATGGTGACCACAGGAAAGAGCAGAATCTTGGCTGCCTTCATTATTCTATACCTGGGGCAGAACACCTGAAGTCAGAGAACTACACAGTCTTGAGCTTAGTTCATGCTCCCACCTGTTTCCAGACACAAAAGCCAACAGAACAGGAGGCACCAATGTGGTACCTATAGATCAGTTAACAATTTCAGAAAAATAAAGGAAGAAGGAAGTAGAAATCTAGTAAATGTGTTGGTAGACATTGCTGGCTGATCAGATGTTACAGTCTACCATAGCCTGGGAGCATTCTCTATGTTGAGCAAAATGGAGGTCTCCCTGCACACAGCAAAAGTTTCCTGCTTTCTACTTAAGCTTATCAGGGAGATGTCTCGAGGCACAGGATTTCTGACTTGTCTCAAGGGTTACCCTTAACACATCTCCTGCAAGTGTCCTTCTTTTGATGACCCACATAATAATTAGGCAAGTGCTCTAGAAATTTTGATAGGGCCATGCTTCTACTAATTTAACTGTATGATAGAAGCTTGCAAATCAATGCAAATTATGATATCTTCCCTGACAACTCAATTCTCCATATTCCCATACTCTGGGATAAAGTTGAGGTTTTTTATCAAAAAATTCCCCCAGAAGGCAGTCTCCATTCCTGCTAAAAGCCACATACACAGCTTTCTTTCAACACTTCTTCCCCTTTGTCTTTAAGGCCTGCTAGACAACAAACCAAGATGAGTAAGAGGATACTCACAGATTGTCTACCATGACTCAATCTGTTTCTCATGCTGTAGTTTTGACTGGGCTCATAAGTATGGTTCCATTCTACCTTGACTCAGTTATGGTCAACAGTTCAAATATCAGATATGGCTAATATCTAAACCTGGTATTTCAGGTATGAAGAAGTAGATCTGGTTGGACAATGTCTGGCAGAGAATGTGTTAGTAAAGCTTTTTAGGAGCTGAATGTTTTCACTGATGGAGACTGTTTAGGATTGTGCTCCCAGGAATGAGAGAAGCTAGCAGCACTATGTAAGATTTTCTGTGCAAGTGTGGATAAATGTCAGAAATGGAGTTTTACAGAATAAAACAAAAAAATTGCTATAAAAAGTGAGGCTATTCACATATGTTTTGCTCTAATTTCAGGATCAGAAATAATATGGACCTAGTATTGCAGAATAGAGGAAACTGGGACCAGTCCATTACATGACTTCTTTTCAGTCACAAGACAGAATTTATATGATGTCCTCTGGACTGTCAGAACACTGAGAAACACCCCGAGGACAAGATTTTCTTTTCATATAGAGGAATTGTTATCCCTACAATCCAGGGTGCTGGAGGTGGTGGTAATCCCCTTGGATTTCAGCATCTCTGATCTCCTGAGTAAAGTGCAAGATGGTGTGCTTCATAGCGTAGCATCATAGGATGCAAGTTGCTATTTGAATGTGAATGTACAGGAATTTTGACTGATTGAGCTATGTGGATTTACAAAAATATTTTCCTCTCATAACTGGATTCATACACTAAAGTCTAGACACACTGACATCATAAAAATATGGCATAAGTTTTTTCTCTAAGTTAAACAAATGTGAGGATCACAATACAGGCTGAGCTGCAGCAATGTGTATTGAGCTGGTTAAAGGTTTCCTTAAAATACATGCACACATTAATGTCTAGCATTCTCACTCACACTCTACTGTGTGGATATTTTCATATTTCTCTGTCTGGGCTCGCTTTCACTCATCAGAATTCCCAGCAGTTCTTTCTTTCACTGTGCTATAATTGATGCTTTTCAACATTGCTGAAGGCCTGAGAACCATTTGCACTACTCATAACACTCTTTGCAAAAAGGATTGTATCTGGAACCTCGTTCTGACCTCCTCTCACTGATTCACTCAAAGATTGATACAACATGATTTCCTCAGTGGTCATATACCTCAGGTGCAGGAACAAAAGTTTGGATTTGTTTCTAGAGAGCTGTACAATTTCTTCCAACAAAAGTTACAAACATGATCTGCAGGTCGTTCACCTCAGAAAATTGAAGAATTTCATGAATCAGCATCATCAAGGACAAGAAAGTCATTGTCTGTGTCAAATAGTGATATCTTAGACATTCTCAACTGAAGAATGATGATCCAATTCATTTTTGTTCATGGTAAATCACTCATTTTGCATTGTTTTATAGACAGAGTAAATAATTGCACATTATTGTACAGGTGAGTGAGAACATTGATATAAATGAGTAAATACTGATGCATCTCAGGACTGGGTGACTCTTTGAGCTGGAACAATTTTGAACTTAGTACTGAAACAGGCCTGTGTTTCCAAGAATAGATTATGAGTGACAACTTGACTTAGAGAAAATTAAAATGAACCAACAGTAAGAAGAGTCTGAATCTTAGATATCTTCACTGGACATGAATCCTGTCCTGATGCTGTCATGTAAGACTATATGAAATAAGTGGGTGGAAACAGAATTATAATCTTTGATGTCAGTTACAAAGATTTGCTTGACTGTGTCTGTGCTTAAGTACATTTGTAAAGGAGCACTTTTCTATAATGACTTTGAGATAAAACATCTGAACAGTAAAACATTAAGA
>JABTXL010004585.1:1348004-1372355 GCA_025134845.1 Neodon shergylaensis | reverse complement strand
CAATACACAATTTTGGAGGAGGATTCTAGTAAAGAAATAAATTTTCTTTATTGAAAAAAATTGTTTTTAAGCAATATACTCTGATCAGATATTATTCTTTTTCCGAACTGCTTCTAGATAGTCCTCACCTCCCTACTAACTAAATTGCACTTCCTTACTTTCTTTCAGTCTTTCAAAAACAACCCATCTCTCTTTTTCTCTCGGAATCTCTGTCTTTGTCTCTCTCTCTCTCTCTTTCACACACACCCACACACAGAGAGAGAGACTCACAAAAACACAAGAATCAGAAACAGAACAATGTAATCAAAAGATTGGCAAGACAAGAAAATGCCCAAATAAATTTATGTAGTTAAAGAAACATCTTCAAAAATACCACTGTTATTGGTGTTAGTATAAAACCTATTGGGAAGTGTGATTAATTCACCCAGTGAAATTCTCCTGAAGTGCCCTAATTTTTCTAGGCATGTTCATACCAATTACAGATAATTTCTTCATTAGGATGGGGAGTCCTGTTTATTTCCCCTCTTGGTAGTAGAATCCCATGTTGTTTGAACATGTGCAAGTCTACTTCCAAATCTAGTGAGTTCATATGTGTATCAATATGACGGTTGCAATAATTTGGAATCAGCTCTTTGGGGGATTTGAGGCCAAAGACTGAGGGGAAACACAACCCTAAACCATCTGGGTTAGGAATAAGACACCCTTAATACTTAAAAAACTGATGGAAACCAGCTTCAGGAGAGTTAACAATTACCAGGGTAGGGGCATGAAGATAAGAAAAGCCAGTAATGAGTATGAATATATGCATGAAAATAATAAAATAGAAGCATAGGATAGTATCAGGAGGGAGTTCCAGTGAACACTAAAATTTGCCTGCATTTAATTTTTATACCCCAAAACAACGGGAGGGGAGACAAAAAAACTGCTTTAACATGATAGAAAAGACAAATGGAACAGTTATTTGCTTCAATACTACGACATCTAGTCAGTAGCACTCTGTTGTTTAGGCAGTGAACTCACCCTAGGCCAAGTATCCTGAAGGCAGACACTCCCAAGCTGAAAACTCCTATATCAAAATGAGGAGCCGACGTATGCTTGAAAATCCTGATCATTGGTCAGGGTGGAGTGGATCTACCTATATGGACCATCTTAATGTCAAAAGGACCAAGTAACCACACCCTAGGTCAGGATGTGCAGTCGCACTTGTCAACAACTTTGGACAAGCAAAAACTCTCTGATTTTCAGACAAGGTGGAACTAGGTTCACACTTTTAGGCCTCCACAAAAATCTTAGGAACAGATTCTCATTCCTAAATAATTTTTAAAAGGGACTTCATTTGTATCAGGAAGCCAGGGCTCTGAAACAAATGGTGTAGAGGAATCCCCAGAGGCTAGCAGGAAAACTGTGTCCACTCCAAAACCCATAAATTTTAGGAGGAAGGCATAGAGCTGAGAAGAGGCCTGGACTGTTGTTTTGCTGTCAGCTGAGGCTGTGTCAATGTGCTCTCTGTGCACGGTAGTATGTAGCAGTATCTGGAGCATACACACTGGTGATCTTGAGGAATACCCAGTTGTTGGTTGGAGACTGAGAGCCGGCTCTTCAGGGATGTGTTGTAGAACTTAGTATCATCCCACCAAATGTTTGCAACCCACTCCAAACACTTGCCTGGGGGCTGACGGATCCAACCCACACCTATGCCAGAAGTGCTCTGTGAAATCCCAGAGAAAGAGCAGGTCAGTATGAGATCCTGGGAGGGCTGCAACAGCCCAGGGCCAGATTCCTTCAGCGTAACCTGGGACAGGAAAACTGGAGAAAGGAAAGCAGAGGGAAAGGTTGGAATAGGAGATAATATAGAATTCTGCCCCATAGTGAACCTTGGCACTCACATGCTGGGTTTATCAGAAGCAAGAATGAAGAAATAAGTTTGTCCATGGCTGCACACCAGTGAGTACCCAGACCCAGTT
The DNA here is from genome assembly GCA_025134845.1 of Neodon shergylaensis. Lineage (NCBI taxonomy): Eukaryota > Metazoa > Chordata > Mammalia > Rodentia > Cricetidae > Neodon > Neodon shergylaensis. Next base: position 1,370,391 of record JABTXL010004585.1, on the reverse strand, counting down.
TTGGTTTTTCAACCCAGAGTTGGGTTAATCCAGGAGAGATTTGCATTCCTTGCCAGGTGTTAACTTTCATGAAATACTGAAGTACTGAGACTCAGGGTGAGCCACTCTGTGAGGCAAGGCACAGAAGCACTCACAGGAGTCACCTTTTCTTCAAAGAAAGTAGCCCACGTGGTAGAGCCAGGCCTTCAGGATACAACACATCTGATGAGTACTGTGTGAATGCAGCAGAGAAGAGTAGGTGACCTTGCAGGCTGGCAGCTATTCAGTCTATAATTGCATTGAAGAGAGTGATATTTCATTGACTACTAATCTGTTAATTTCCTGCCTCATGTATTTGAGATTTCTATTTATTCAATATCAGTAGCTTCATCTTTATACTGCCCTCTGATTAAAAACAGCACCAAGCGAAAACATAAACTATAGGCAAAGACATTATTAGTTAGCCCACTTCTCTCAGACCTTGAGCATACTGGAGGAGGGCCAGGACAGAAGACACTGAAAGTCACCACACAGGGCCTAGAATTTTATTCACTCGTACTATGATATTAAAACACAATGCAATCTCTTTTTCTTGCCACTATGAAAGTTTTAGAGTTAAGAAAGACAATGATTTGCCTAACTTTGGACACCTTTTACAGTGACTTTGTGATATGAACATGACTGAAAATAAAAAAAAATTGAGTAAACTGATTTCTTTAAAGAAATCTATGTCAAAAATGATCAACTCATTTATAGGAATAAACTTCTTATTTAAATGTTTAAAATATGAAGGCATCAAGATGTGTCTAAACCATAATTTTGCCCTTACCACAAAGTTATAGTAACACTGTATAAAGAAACCAAACCCTCAATGCTCAGAGCCAGCTGAGGCACTAAACCCTCATAAAAGGATGGGCAATAAGACCTCCACCTACACTTGGTTCATATTCCAGGGCATTTCAATGTCACAATGACTTTTCATTCATGATTAAATTATATATATTGAAAGAGGAATGTATCTGACTTTATCTCCATGAGATTCAGAGATCATCATAAATGTGCTCATCAAAGACAGGGAGTAGAATTGTTCCACAAGAAAAAAAGAATCCTGGAATGGATGATAACAAGAGCAAAGAGGCTATTTCCAATTTGTGGCTATTATCTGTAGAGTAGCACTGAACATTACTGAGTAAGTGTCTCTAGAAGGAGGTAGAGTCATTTGAGTATATGTTCCATAGTGGTATAGCTGGATGCTGGAGCAGTCACATTGATTCCACAGTGGCTGTACAGAATGGGGTATATAAGGTGTTTAAGTTTGCAGTATAAGGGGTTTGGACACTTCAAAATGGCTCTGCAGCATGCAACAGACAACTGCTTGAATCAAAGTCTTACAGTCACTTGACTGATGCCTTAACATTGTTGAGTCTTATTCAATTCAGAGGACAGAATCAAGAGATTCCCTTGCCAGCTGATCATAAATGCTTTTCTGTTGGTGGTGATAGGAGAGTGCTTTATGAAGACTGTATTTTAAATTCAACAGATGTTTAAATATCTCTACCATAGAATAGGCCAACAGGATCCCTGCCTACCACAACATATAAAGTTTTTGACATAGATATTCAGTACATAGCTTTCATATTTCAAGGGGATTTATATTGGTTACAGGAACATGCCAAAATATTCCTCTACACTACAGAGATTTCTTATTGAATCAACCCCTTGAGATTATCAAGTACCACGGGATTCCGTGTTGCTTGATATTGGCTGAGGTACCCAAAACCAATCACTCTATAGAACATGAGTGACTTCATCATATCCAAAGGAATATGAAGGATGATGCGTGTCAAAGAAGGTTAGTGTCTGTAAAAGCCTGAAACTCTAGGTCAGGGTAATGTTTCTGGAAAGGCAGTAAACTCAAGATCAGATTATTATGAATAACCTCAAACCTATTCTGACACATATACACACTAGATGAATAAATCAGTTTTATGGAAAGTAATTTAATAATATTTTTGTCAACTTATAAGATTTACACTTATGTGGTAGTACATTGGGATGAAAATATCTCTTCCATTCTGAGAAACTGAAGTTCTGCTGCACAACACAGGCAGAATTTAAAAACACATATTCATACTACTTAAGACTGTGAGAGGAGTTTTGGTTTGGTCAGATGCTATTTATGTGAACGTTACTGCTAAAATACATATTATACATTATTCAAAGATATTCCATAAAGTTCAAGTCTCTTCGAATCCAGAGATAATTCTGTCACTATGCATTAACACAGTTTCCCTTTTTTTAGTGTTTTATTAGAGAAACCTGTAAATGTGAGTTAATTAGGATCATTTTATTTATAGAGAAGTAGGAGGAAAAACAGACACTCAGAAAGATTATTTCTGTGTAAATCTTCAGGCTAGTCATCTCTGTCATCTCAGTCCCAGGACAACTTCTTGCTCCTTCAGGGTTTCTGACACACTCAGGATGTGGTTGCAGCACTGTGTCTCGCACAGTAATAGACTGCAGAGTGTTCAGAATTCAGGCTACTGAGCTCCATGTAGACTGTGTTGGAGGATGTGTCTGCAGTCACTGTGGCCTTGCCCTGGAACTTCTGGTTGTATTTAGTATTACCATCTCCAGGATAAATCCTCGCAAACCACTCCAGGCCCTGACCAGGACTCTTCTTCACCCAGTGAATATAGTAATAACTGATATCATCAGAGGCCCTGCAGGACAATTTCACTGAGGTCCCAGGCCTCACAAGCTCAGGCCCAGACTGTTGCAGCTGTACCTGGGAGTGGACACCTGTAGAGAAAAGACAGTTTAGGTGTCATTGTCACCTCTTTTTTTTCCTCTTCACATTTCGAACTGGAATGCCCCTTTACCTGTAGTTAGTGACATGAGAAAGAGAGTGATCCAGCTCCACTCCATGGTAAGGACCTGTGTGCTCGGTGACTGTGGAGAGGACACTGATCATATGTTGTTCTGGGGTGTGGACATCTCTGTATTTACCACCATAGACTCATGTGATTTGTATATTCATGAACAGTGTACCTCTTAGAAAAGGTCCTAGTACAGCATTAGAAGAAAGAGGTAGAGGACCTTGGGTCAGGTAGTAGGATGCTAAAGTCCAGTTCTAATCCTGTCTGAGGAAATGGAATGCATAGTATATCCCCAATCCTTGTACAGACCTGTGGATATAACATCAAGTTTTAAGCTCTCAGTTTAGTAAAGACTTCAGCCAGAGACAGTTGTTTCTCTTGTGACAAAACATTTACAGTTAATAGTTGTGAAAAGGATTTCAAAACTTGTAAATTATGAGAATTACTAGTGTTTTCTCATATACATGAATTTGGCAAGTGTTTCTCCAGAAGATTGCATACAAAAACACACAAATGATCAAAAGTGAAAATGTCTCAGAAATTTTTGCACACAAATGTTATTTCCACATTGTCTACAGTAGATAAATTATAGAAACAAACTACATGTCTTTGAACAAATTACTTTATCAAGAATACATGATATACATGCTACAAAACATAATTTATTCATTGGTAATGTATAAGGAACTTATATATCTTTGAGGAAAATGAATGCAGTTGGTGATTACATTATTAAGTAATTTGACTTTCTCATAAACAGATATTGTCTGAGTACTATTTGTAGTCCTTAGATATCATATATTTAGAAATAATTGTAAATTCACATATGTAAGACCATAGAACTGAAAATATCCAATGGTATAAAAATGACAAATGAATGTTGAGGGGCAAGAAAATAATAGGTTGACTTTATAGGGTAAATATGTACAGTGGAGATTATACACCTATATGAAAATTCTAAACGTATGGAATATTGCTACTTCAGAGTTATTTTCTTCATTCCTTGCAATTTTCATTCATGAATACAATATATTTTGATCATATTCTCACCCACTATGTCCCTCTTGCTCCCCTTACGATCTCCCCAAAAAAGAGGTCTTTTCTCTAAAATATTGATCTCTTTTGTTTTATTAATTAATAACTTACTAAGTCTAATAAATGTTGTCTGTATGAATATAGAGGGTGTTATCCACTAGCTCATAAGTAACCCCCAAGTGGGCATACTTCTAAAAAAAGTGATTCTAAATTCCTATTCATTCTTCTAATCCTAACATCTCCTCTGCTGGAAGCGATCCATGGGGAGTCCCTCCCCCACCTGTGTTGTAGTCTTTTAAGATATACTTTATTTAGTATGGGGAGGAGGCAAGGCACACATGAGCCAAGGAACTTAGAAGACACCTTATGGAGTTCAGTTCTCTTTCTGAGGTGGCTTTCAGAAATCAAACTAATATTGTCAGTTTGGTTAAGAGACATATTTACCTTCTCGTCCTTTCCACTGGCTTTCATGCTGTAATTTTAACTTATTTCATTTTGTGCAAGTCTTATGCTGGTAACAACAGCTGCTAAGAGGTCATTTGTGCAATGAGAATACATCAATCACTGTAGATAGAATTCCATGATGTTCAACCTCATTCTCTGAACATTACATTCTTTCTTTTCTCTGTTTTGTGATGATTGTTGATTTGGGGGAAGATGGGGGTTGATAAAGAGGATTCAGTGTGGCTGAGTACTCAGTCATTCATTCTCTGCACTTTGACCAGGCATGAATGTCTACAGGGATCATTACACCCTGCACACAGATGCTTCTGTGTGAAGACTGAAACCAGCACTAATCTATTACATATAAACATATATATTTAAAAATATATATAGGCAATTAGACAACATGACCATCAGCAATACAACTAGGGTCTACTTGGGCTATATCATTCCTAGTCGTGAGTTTTTGAACATGTTTACCTGGGATGGTGTCTTTCTTATGGAGCATGTCACAAATCCATTTAGAAGTCAGTTATTCGGCATGTAACAGGAACCACTAGTTGGTACCTCTAACCTGGAGGCTGATAGAGTAGACTGCAAGGTCTGGTACTGTGTGAGATTATTGATGTCTTTCTCTCCCTGCAGTCTTCATAGTAACTTCCTGCACTAGAAAACATAAAAAGCAGAGAGAAATTCCTGTTCAGTTCAAGATTGGATTCTCTATGGCCTGCAACCAAAGTCCTTAGTTCACCCATGAAATTAAAATTAAAACAACTCCAATGATACATTATTGTTTCAATAAGAATGACTATAGTCAAGAAAATAAAAGACAACAAATGCAGGCATGCATGTGTGGAAAGGGTAATCTATAGTCATATGGTGATGTAAGTGTAAACTTGCATAGTGACTTTGAGAATTAGTTTGCTGACAGCTAAAACAATCCTGTGCAACAAAAAAACTTCTGGCAGAATCACCATACCTGATTTTAAACTGTACTATACAGAAAAGTAATAAAAATTTCATCATATTGATATAAAAACAGACAGGTTGATCAATGGAATTGAACTAAGGCACAGAAATAAATCCACACATCTAGAGATACTTGATTTTTGAGAAAGAAGCAAAATTTTACAATGGAAAAGAGAAAGCATCTTCAACAAATGATGTTCTAAAATAGATGTCAGCATGTAGAAGAGTGCAAATAGGTCCATATATATCACACTGCAAAAAAATCAAGGCAAAGTGGATAAAAAACCTCAACATAAAACCAAATACACTGAACCTGATAGAATAGAAAGTAGGGAATAGCCTTGAACACAATGATACAGGAATAAATTTCCTGAACAAACTACCCATTGCACAAGCAAAAGAACACCAATTAACAAATGGAACTAAAAAGGTTTTGTAAGACAAAGAACACTATCAAAAGAACTAAATGGCAGTTTACAGAGTGATAAATAACCAACCCCACATCAGACCAAGGATTAATATTCAAAATATAAAAATAACTCAAGACTAGACATAAAAACCAGTTAATTCAATATAAAAATAAGCTGCAGATCTAAACAGAGTATCTTAAATAGAGGAATCTCAAATATTGGGGAAGCACTTAAAAAATTTTTCAACATTGTTAGCCATCATGAACACTGAAGGAACACTGAGGCTGGCACTCAGAGGTCCCCAATAAAAAATGACTCTGAGATTCCATCTTACACCTGTCAGAATGACTAACATTAAAATCACAGTAACACATCATGCTGGAGAGGATATAGAACAAAAGAAATTTTACCACTGATGATGGGAGTGCAAACTTATGCAGCCATTTTAGAAATTAATATGTCAGTTTCTCAAAAATGGGGAACCTCTACCTCAAGATCTACCTATATCAACCTCAGGCATATATACCCAAAAAACACTCCACCCTAACTCAAGGACACTTACTTGCTCAACTATGTTCATAGCAGCATTATACATAGTAGCCAGAAACTGGAAACAAACTAGATGGCCCTCAAACAATGAGTGGATAAAGAAATTGTGATACATTTACACAATGGAAGAATACTCAGCTATTAAAAATGACATCATGAAATTTGCAGACAAATGGATAGAACAAGAAAAATTCATCCTGAGTGAGGTAACCCTGAGTTTGAAAGACAAACACGGTATACACTCATTTGTAAGTGGACATTATCTGTAAAGGAGATCCATGCTACAATCCACAGGTAATGAAAGTAACAAAAAAGGTTCAAGGGGTAACATATGAATCTTGCTGGGATGAGGAAATAGAATAGACATCATGGTTGGAGGTGAGGCTTAAATGGGACAGGAAAAAAAAGGGGTCAAGTGTAGGGAGGATGGAGAGAGAGTGCTGGGAGAGACAACTGGATTTGGGAGGCAACTCAGGGACAAGATAGACACATATCACAATAGAAAGTCCCTGGAATCTAAGAAGGTGATCCTAACTGAGAATCCTAACAAGAGGACATACAGAATCTGAACTGACAATCTTCCATAATCAGGTAAGACTTTCAGTGGAGGGACTGGGACACACAGCCATCCACAAAACCTCCAGGCTGAAAGATGTGCTAGGGTATATGTGGCAAAGAAATTGTGGGAATGATCAAACAATAACTGGTCTGGCTTGAGACCCATGCCACGCAAGGGTATCCACCCTTGACACTGCTTGGAGGACGATGATCCAGAGGATGGATAGCATAGAGGCCTAAGATAAAACCACATGTGACTGTAATAATTAATGAAATGATTACGGACTTTATTCTGCTATACTCATTGATTGGTGTCTAGTTTAGTTGTCATCAGATAAGCTTCATAAAATAGCTAATGGAAACAAATGAAGAGACCCACAGTCAAATGTTAGGCAGACTCGGGGAATCCTGAAGAAAATGAGGAGGAAGGATTGTAGATTCCAGAGGTGTCACAACTACTAAAAGAAAAGCCAAAAAGTCAACTTAATCTCTTAAGGGCTCACAAAGTCTTAACTGAAAAGCAGAGCCTGCATTGAGCTGACCGAGGCCCTCTGTATATGTTGCAGTTATGTGACTTGGTCTTCTTGTAGAATTCTGAAAAGTGGGATGGCATCTGCCTCTCATTTTTTTAGTAGCTTTGGGGACTCTTTTCCTCATATTGAGTTGCCTCACCATCTTGTTATACCATGTTTTCATGATAGCCATGGGAAAGCTGCCCTCCATTGAATAGAAATGGAGAACTGGATGGGGGAACTGAGGAAAATGTAGGTAGGGATTGGAGGGAGAGGAAGGAAGAAAAGCAGCAGTTTGGTGGAATGCTGGTGCCTATCATGGGTGATAATAGAGAAATACTTGCCTGATTAAGCAGTATAGATTCACAGATACATCCTCTTCTCAGAAGGGAATTCATTCCCAACGTCCTGGACTCTGTGAGATTGTGGAGAATTGATAAGAACATCGTCTTCTGAGGTGGTCAAGTTGTGTATCACAAATATGTAACAGGCTTGTGATTACAGGAAGTTATTGGGACTGAAGGAGTCTTATGAAATGCTTAAACTCTAAATCTATTTCTCAAAGCATATAAATATGAATTGGATTGATGAATCAGTATTATTAATATCCCAACTGCAATATTGGTCATGTACTAGGAGTTAGACATTTATTTAATATGTGATCAAACATTTCTGTTCCAAAGTGTTTACCCAATTATGGCAGACACGTGTGTTGACACTGACAAGAGCAGGGGAATATGAGGGTCAACTTTATAAATTTACAAGTGATTTTTGCATGCATGGTGATTAGGAAATTTCCTTATGCAATGAAAATTAATTTTAGTCCTATTATTCCTTGCATCAATACTTAACCACAAGTTTTGAGCAAGTCTTTAGGTTACTTTTTCCTGTCCTCTCATCCCAAGACAGCCTCCTGTTCCTTCAGAGTTTCTGAAACAGCTCAGTTATGAATGTGAAACTGTGACTACTCATATCAGGCTTCTGAGCTCGATGTAGGAATTCTTAGGCATTGTGTCTACATCTAATGGAGCTTGGTCCTCAAACTTCTGTCCATGCTTTATTCTGGTAATGCTTGGGAGTTTCCACCCAATCCTTTCAAGCCTATGTCCAGGTTTCTGCAATACCCAGTGGGGAAAATATGAGTAAAAGTTCTTTCAGGACACATTTAATGTGCCTCCAGGATTTCTCAGTTCATTCACAGACTGTGGTAGCTGAACATAGGAATAGACAATTGTGGAAAGGATGCCATTGCCACTCCATTTTCTGGCTTCTCGACAAGCCGAGTAATAAGAACACACACCTAGCTGCTGTCACTAGGTAGAGAGTAATTTAAATGCAGTCCATGCTGAGAAGCTGTGTGCTCATAGACAGTGAATAAGAGAGTATTATTGTGGTACTGTGGGGTAGGTGGACATAACTGTATTTACAAACATAATTTCTGAAATTTACACATGAATGAGGATGAGCATTCCTTAGATCAAAGCAGGAATCTATTTAACACAAAAAGGTAAAGGATTTCTGAGTTAGTCAGTGGGATTGGGATTTCCAAGTCCTAAACCTGTCTGGGGAAATGCATTCCCAGTTCTATTATTGCACCTTTGCAGACAGAGCTCTCCCATCACACAATGTCATCACATCCATGTTTGTTAATGTGACCAACATGTCAATGGTTCATGGGCCATCTGATACTCCTCAGAGTCCACCATAACAGTGACGCTGTGAAGATGCATTGACCATCCTGCCCCCATAAGACACTAGCATAGAACACTGGAGACTGCTATCGTCCATTCATTACCAAGGATCTGCAGAACTGTGGACACACCTGAGGTATCAGCTCTGTGTTTTTGGGACAATTTCCCCCAAAATATTCCCATGATCCTGAGGCCCTAATACTAGGTTCATGACCTAGTTTCCTATCCAGTGGCAATAGGATTCCAACTTGTCTCATATATTACAATTTGATCTCATGTATTGATTGTAATAAACAAAGAAGCTCACAAGTATTATAGCTCAGGGATCTCACATTTCAACTACACCATACTCTCTGAATGTAATGATGTTGGCAATTGAATCCACAGAGGAAATCAGTCAGTGCGTAACTTCCATATCAGAATCTGCTATCTTTTATTTCTCAGGCATTTTTGGATGGATCTACAGTGCCACCTGCTGGTTTGGAGAATCAGCTAATACAAGTTTATATATGAGCTCACACATAGTGTCCAAACTATGACTCTGATATCTGTCTTCAGAGTCCTAAGGTGATGTTGATTAGATGATTCAAGGATGAATGGTGAGCTGTACATAGCTGTTTTCCACATCTCCATGAAACACAGTCTTTTCTTTAGGTGTCATGAGATCTATCTGTAGCAGTCACCACTGATGATGAAGTTGATAGACAGCTCAACTGATGGAGGGAGTCTACAAGCACTCCACCTGGCCAAAATCCAGACACACTATACAAGAAAGATGACCAGCAGGAATCCAATGGCCTGTAAGAGTTGATACTGTATCAGTATAGGTTCATGGTCTGTTAATACTTGAAACTGTAGGACAGGTTTCTGAGACCATGAAGGAAGTAAATATGGGACCAAGGAATAATGTATGATCTCAGAACCTCAATTAGCAAATGCATTGAATGGCTTAAAGATTTTTGTGAAAAGTACTTTAGTAAAACCAACTTGCAGGAATTACACTTATGTGGTTGTGCATTTCTGTACATATCTTACATTCTAAGACACTGGACTTCTGCTGGACCACAAAGCAAAGTTAACTATACATATGAGGTTAAGTAACATTTAAGAGTATGAGCATGTTTTTGTTTAGCTACACTTTATTTATTTACCCCTTATTTGCCACATTCGTATTTATTTTATTGAAAGTTTGGTGCGGGAGAATTGTCTGTAATCTGTCAATCATGTTTTAAATAAACACTGATTGGCCACGCAGAAAGTATAGATGGGAAAACCAGACAGGAAGTAGAAATGATATAATGAGAACAGGAAAATTCTGGGAAGAGTACTCCTGCCCAGACCACCAAAGCCGCAGGATGTGATCTACCTCACTGAAAAAGGTACTGAGCCACATGGCTAACATAGATCAGATAAATGGGTTAATCAAGATGTGGGAATCAGCCAGTGAGAGGCTAGAGCTAACGGGCCAGTCAGCTTTATAACTTTAGAGATCTTTGTGTGATTTTTCTTTGGGGCTAAACAGTTGTGGGGTTTTGGGTGGAACAGAAGCCCAAACAAATGAGCCAGGCCCCTCCATGTTACAAGAGTTACCCTGACAAAGGGCCCAGTCTTTAATAATCCAGAGGTATTTTTGTCATAAAGCATAATCCCAGCTTTCAGGTTTTATTATTTTATTTAGGAGCATACTTGTCAATGGAGATGGTCACTGGTGAAGAGACAGACTGTCACAGTATCATGCACACAAGGGTTCATTCAATCAGCATCATATTATTTATGTTTGTAATATGAAAAAATTAAAAAAATATATAGTACTATGAGGATGAGGCAGAAAATGGACACTCAGATGATTATTAATGAGCAAGTCTCCAGTCTAATATTCTCTGTCATCTCTCTCCCAGAACTGCTTCCTGCTCCTCCTGGACTTCTGACACATTCAGGATGTGGCTGCAACACTGTGTCTCACACAGTAATAGACTGCAGAGTCTGCTGCTGCTGAGCTCTATGTAGGCTGTACTAGAGGATGTGTCTGCATTCAGTGTGGTCTGTCCTTGGATCTTCTGAGCATATTTAGTTTCACCATCTTCAGGATCAATTAATCCAATGCACTCCAGGCCTTGTGCAGTCCTCTGCTTTACCCAGGTAATACAGTAGTCAGTGAAAGAATAGCCAGAAGTCTTACAGGACAACTCACTGGGGCTTCGGGTTTTCCCAATTCAGGCCCAGACTGCTGCAGCTTGGGCTGGGTGTGGACACCTGTGGAGAAAAGGCATTTTAGGTGTCATTGTCACTTCAGGCCCTTTTCCTTCTAAAGGTTTGGAACCGGAATACCTTTTACATGTAGTTACTGACATGAGGAAGAGAACAATCCAGCTCCATCCCATGGTGAGGACCTGGGTGCTCAGTGATTGTAGAGAGGACAATATGTTGTTGGTTAAAGGAGTAAGTCACAAAACAATCCCACACCAGTTCGGAATTATGATTAATAAAAGGGTCGTTTATTTAAATGGAAAAACTCACAGATCACCATCCTAGACAACAGTCTCCTTCATGACCAGGAAAAGCATCTGGTAGCCAGAAGCAGAGTCCAAAGCAAGAGAGGGAACACACAGCTACAGCTGCTTTTACAAGCCAAAGAGACCATGCCCGAGTGGGCTGGTATCTTAAAGGCTATTGGCTGAAGGAGTAGAAGGAGCTTCCGCAGCACCTCTGCCTTTTGTTTAAGTAAGAGAGTTCTAAACCTACTACAAAATTATATACAATAAGAACAAATATCCTTTTCTAACTAGCTTAAGTTTTGTATAATAAATAACTTGGCCAAGTCATGAGAGGAATGTAATAATATTTTTCTAGTCTTCGACTCCATCAAAGATCCAAGAAGTGAAATAATTTTACCTGAGTAATAAGGAAGTACAACCAAACAACTTCTAAAACATGTAACAAATCACAGAGACAACTGGCTACCTGGGCAATTACCCAAGGTCGTGTTTGCAGCATCGAAGCAACCAACTTTAGCTAAGGCCTAGAATAACTGACAGATTATTTAAAGGCAAGAAATTTTTCAAAACCATCTTACCCTGTCTTGGCAAGACTTGACAGTTCTGCTTATCCATTTCTGGATACAATGTATTTTGTCAGTATTTGAGGTATGGGTAGTTGCTTGCCCAGAGGCCGGTTTTGCCAAGAAGAAGACAAGATCCACGTGGAGTGTCTTTGGTGCTCAACAATCTCTCGGGAATATATCAGTGTTGCTAGGAGTGATAGATTGTGTTTCACTACCACAGAACTCTAAGTTAGATTAAATGCCATTTTCTACAGCTCTTTGAAGAGGTTGAAGATTGTCTATTTATACAGAATATAACCTCTATGTATCCAAAAGACAGATTAGTCTAACTATAAATATGACAAATACAGAAAACTATTAGTCTATAATTCTTAATACTAATTAATAAATCTAACTTAAAGACTAAGACAATAACAACTGTGCAATAAATGAGGACAATGACCTCCAAATGTAAACAATGTACAAGCATATGCTACAATACAATAAATATATATATACATGTATATCAGTACATAAACAATATATAAGTATCTTAATCAGAGGTAGAAATGTACACTGCAATATGGTAAATATATATAAACATTATTACTTACAGAACCTAATCGATTTTCTTTGTGATCCATATTGGGTAGTAATTTTTTCCATCTGTCAGTATGCAAATATCCAGGGTCCCTTGAATTTTTTGAAGATGAGTGTTTTTGTGCAAAGACAAGAACAGAACCCTGCCCCCACCTATGTTTTTTTAATACATGTATGATTGTCATCACTGTGGATGAGCTGTCATTTCTCCTTTCCAAGAGGTTTCTCCTCTTCAAACTGAACCTTTATTAATTTTGATGGTATACACAATTTTTCTTCTCCCGTGGAAACAAGAGCAGAACCCCTTCCCCAATGCAGCACAACTCCTGGCTTCCATTGCGAGGTCAACACATCCTTGAAATAAAATGGTTGATTTAATTCAGAAGACTTTTCCATTATCCAATGTCTTTCTGGCGCTGTTGTTCCTTTCTCATTAGCGTTAAGAAAATTCAAGGTTAATAAGTCATTATGTAATCTATTTCTGGTGGCATTTTCTAGCCCTTTCTGTTTATTTAACATATCCTTTATAGTTCAATTTGATCTTTCTATGACTGCTTTACCTGTAGGATTGTATGGTATACCTGTGACATGATTAATATTATAATTAGCAAAGAACTATTTTATTTTCCTAGAGACATAAGCTGGACCATTATCTGTTTTTATTTGTGCAGGTATACCCATAATGGCCATAACTTCTAATAAATGTGTGATTACTGAATCAGCTTTTTTTGAGCTTAGAACAATTGCCCATTGAAACCCTGAATAAGTGTCAATGGTGTGATGTACATAATGTAATTTTCTAAATTCTGCAAAGTGGAACACATCCATCTGAAAGATTTCGTTCCTTTGAGTACCCTTTGGGTTAGTCCCTGCAGATAGCAGTGTTTGGATATATAAAGCGCAAGTGGGGCATCGCTTTACAATCTCTTTAGCTTGTTGCCATATAATAGAAAACTCTTTATTTAAACCTTTGCTTTTGACATGATTTTTTTGATTTTTGAGGCAGGGTTTCTCCGTAGCTTTTGGTTCCTGTCCTGGAACTAGCTCTTGTAATCCAGACTGGCCTCAAACTCACAGAGATCCGCCTGCCTCTGCCTCCCGAGTGCTGGGATTAAAGGCATGCGCCACCACCGCCCGGCCACATGATGTTTTTTTAATGAAATTCTGAGGCCTTCAATGTTCTTCCAATCAAGAATTGATGAATTTCTCCATTACCTTGTGCTAGAGGACCTGGCAGACCTGTATGGGATCGAATGTGTGTTATGTACATTGGAAAATGCCTATTCCTGATTATGTCTTATACCAGGATAAACACTGAAGTCAAGTCTGTATCATCTGGTATAAATTCGCGGTTTCAATATGCAAGATAACTCTTTTGCATATTGTAAATCCGTAACTATATTAAGGGGTTCTTTAAAATCCCTTAGCACCATAAGAATGGCATATAATTCTGCCTTCTGGACAGATTTTTAAGGGCTTTGTTCCCCCTTACTCAATTCATCTGATTTGTAACCTGCCTTCCCTAATTTATTAGCATCAGTATAAAATATATGGGCTTCAGTTATTGGAGCATCATGTACAATTCGAGGAAGAATCCAAGAAGTTCTCTTTATAAGGTAAAGTCTTCCGCTTTTGGGATAGTTGCTACTAATTATTCCCAAAAATATTAGCACAAGCCCTTTGCCATGGTTCATTGTCTTCCCATAACTTTTTTATTTCATCAGTAGTGAAAGGCACTATAATTTCTGCTGGGTCTATACCTGATAGTTTTCAAAGTCTCAGTTTACCTTTTATAATTAATTCAGAGACCTTTTCTAAATAGGTTTTTAATTTTTACTTGGTTTGTGTGGTAAAAATATATATTTTAAAATAGTATCTTCCCTCTGCATTAAAATTCCCATAGAAGAAATTCTGGAAGGCAATATGACTAGAATACAACTAAGATTTGGATTCACCCTATCCACATGGGCCTTCTATAATTTTTCCTCAATCATTGTCAGTTCCCTTTCTGCTTCAGCTGTTAATTCTCTAGGACTTTTCAAAACTTTATCACCATCTAATGTTTTATTTAAATGAATTATTAGATCAAGAATTATTCCTACAGGTGGTCGTAGACTAGATATGTCTCCTAACAATCTTTTAAAGTCATTAAGAGTCCGTCACTAGTCTTTCCTAATTTGTGCCTTTTTTGTTCTAATTTTCTGTACACCTATTCTGTAACCTAGATAATTAACAGGATCTTTTCTTTGAATCTTTTCAGGAGCAGGTTGTAATCCCCATTTAGGCAAAACTATCTTTACATCATCAAACATTTTTTCTAGAGTATCTATATTTGAATAAGATAGCAAAATGTCATCCATGTAATGGTAAATTGTAGACTTAGGGAATTGCCTACGTATTATTTCCAATGGCTGACTCACAAAGTGTTGACACAGGGTTGGGCTATTAAGCATACCCTGTTGGAGGACAGTCCACTGGTAACTCCTAGTAGGCTGAGAGTTGTAAGTAGGCACTGTGAAGGCAAATTTTTCACTATCCTTTTCTTGTAAAGGTATACAGAAGGAGCAATCCTTTACATCTATAACTCTAAGAGGCCATCCTTTTGGTAACAGAGAAGGCAGAGGAATTCCAGACTGTAGAATGCCCATAGGCTGAATTACCTTGTTGACAGCCCTTAGATCTGTCACCATTCTTCATTTACCAGATTTCTTTTTTACAACAAACACAGGAGAATTCCAAGGGCTAGTTGACTCCTCAATATGCTGAGCATCTAATTGTTCCTGTACCAATCATTCTAAAGCCTGCAATTTATCTTCAGCTAGAGGTCATTGCTTAACCCATATTAGCTTCTCAGTTAGCCATTTTAAAGGTAGGGCTGCTGGTACCTCTAAAGGTTTGTTAGTTGCTTTATGTTCTTGTACAGCCTAGATGGCTGGTGACCTTTGCGCATAGTACCTTATTACATCCTTCCCAGAATTATGAGTTCCTGAGACTGCACAAATGTTAATCTGGGTATTCCATTGCTGTAGCAGGTCATGGCCCCATAAATTTATTGCAATATCAGTTATATATGGCCTTACCTTTCCTCTTTGACCTTCTATCCCAATACAGTCAACCCATCTTGTGCTCTGTTTAACTCAAGATATGGTTCCAATTACTAGTAATTGAACATCTGCCTCTTGAAGAGGCCAATTTGATGCCAAGATTCTGGAGTGATGATACTCACATCTGCTCCTGTGACTTCCAAGCCAACAATCACAATTCCATTTATAAGTACTCTCAGCTTTGGTCTTTGATCATTTATAGAGGTTTGCTAAAATATATGCTTCTTATTTCCTAATTGAATTTCTGACTTATCCTCCAAATTTGAACCATGTCGATTGCCTTGGGTGGGTCACTCAGTCTAGGGGTTGTAACCCACCCTGCAGTCAGTTATTCCAGGGTCACGGAGAGGCACTATCTGGAAGATAATGGGCTAGGAAAGAAGAATGGGGCTAGGCAGATTTTGCCGAAGCCCCGTTTATCAGAGACAGGTTACAGTTTATATAAGGTAAGGAATTGGGGGGGGGGCACAGGGGCCTGGACTCTTTGCCGCATGGTTCACGTTGGTCACGTGGTTCATAGGCCAGGAGGTTACATTCGGTCAGGTCACATAGGCCAAGAAGTCACGAGTTGACACACCTAGTTCTCTAGATAGTTTGGAATGTGGGGCGGGTTCCGCTAACAGATATCTCTCCATTAACAGCTTAATTGGGTATGGGGCAGGTTCTGTCAATAGAACGATTCTTAACACAATTATGGGTGTGGGGTTCTCTGCACACTTTCCAGGGTGATGGTTCCTGTAATGATTTTAGGAGGAAATTGGCTCCTGACAGAACCATCATTTAGAACCTTATGGTCTCACATGAAAGCCTCCAGAGTTTTTAATTTTCCTGGTGTGACATGTCCTCCATGGTTACTGGGAATGACTGGGCCACTTTTGGCTTGCAGGTCTGCAAAAGGCCCCTCAGGGAGTTTCCCGATGATATCAGGTTGCCTCGTCTGCCTGTGGTTGATCTGCATTCATTGGTCCAATGTCGTCCTTTACCACACCTACATATACCTGAAGGCTGAGGTTTCCTATTTTTGCCATTCCCAGATGAGGTATTATTCCTAGAAATTCCTTGTCTGAAATCCCTGCTCAGGTGTCCTAATTTACCACAATTAAAACATTTGTCAGGTTGATGTCCCCTAATTGCTTTGAAAATCGCTTCTGCTACCCAAGATTCACCCTCATAGTTAAATGTCTGAAAATTTATGGTATGCTGAATCCATTTATCCATAGGTGCTGATCTATACTTTAAAGGCCCAATTATCTTTTTGCATTCTAAGTTTGCATTTTCAAAAGCCAGTGATTCAAGAACTATTCTTTGACCTTCTAGGTCTGTTACTCCTAATTCAGAGCCTTAATTAATCTTTGAAAAAAGTCAGTATAGGATTCTCCATGTCCCTGCATAACTCTGGTATATAACTCTATATTTTTCCCTGCTTCTGGTATTCTATCCCAAGTATTTAAGTCTGCTTTAAGGCATAGGAACAATACTTCTTTATCGTAAAGAACTTGGAACTATGGATCAGCACAAGCTCCTACACCAAGAATTTAATCCTAGGAAACCTCCACACACTTTGCTCTCCCTTGCAGTTCCATATGTTTGGATTCTTCTCTGAAATAAATTCCAAACATAAAGGAAGGTCCATCTTCCAACACCACGGATGCTAACTGTGAGAAATCATGGGGCATTGCCCTGACATTATCTCCATAGACATATAGGCCTCTTGTGATTTCTTCCAAAGTGGCAGCAAAAAAAAAAAACAGCAAAAGTCTCATTAAAATGAAACCTGACATTTTTCCTGTTAACAAGCAGATGGTGCAGTTTCTGGACTGGAACCACTGCAGGCATCATGACAATTACTGTTTTAAAATCTGCTCTGTTATTTGTTTCAAAACTGGGGGAAAATGAGTCACTCGAGAAGTTAGATGTAGTACACAGAGAAAGAAAACCCAGAGGCCAGGCACAGAGCACAAAAAGCCAGGAACCTTCTAGTGGCTGATAAACAGCACAGACTGCCCTGGGCGCTATTGCCCTGCTCCTTTGTTCTAATGTAGAAGAATGAAAATAGATCCATATCTATCACCATGCACAAAACTCAAGTCCAAATGGATTAAAGACCTCAATATCAATCTGAACACACTGAACCTGATAGAAGAGAAAGTGGGAAGTACTCTACAATATATGGGCACAGGAGATCACTTCTTACGTATAAGCCCAGCAGCACAGACATTAAGGACAACATTGAATAAATGGGACCTCCTGAAACTGAGAAGCTTCTATAAAGCAAAGGACACTGTCACTAAGACAAAAAGGAAACCCACTGACTGGGAGAAGATCTTCACCAACCCCGCAACAGACAAAGTTCTGATTTTCAAAATATATAAAGAACTCAAGAAAGTAGACTTTAAAATGCTAATTAACCCAATTAAAAAATGGGGTACTGAACTGAACAGAGAATTCTCAACAGAAGAAGTTCAAATGGCCAAAGGACACTTAAGGTCTTGCTTAACCTCCTTAGCAATCAGGGAAATGCAAATCAAAACAACTTTGAGATACCATCTTACACCTGCCAGAATGGCTAAAATCAAAAACACCAATGATAGCCTTTGCTGGAGAGGTTATAGAGTAAGGGGTACCCTCATCCATTGCTGGTGGGAATGCAAACTTTTGCAACCACATTGGAAACCAGTGTGGCGGTTTCTCAGGAAATTCAGAATCAACTTACCCCAGGACCCAGCAATATCACTCTTGGGAATATACCCAAGAGAAGCCCGATCATATGACAAGGGCATTTGTTCAACTATGTTCATAGCAGCATTATTTGTAATAGCCAGAACCTGGAAACAGCCTAGATGCCTTTCAATGGAAGAATGGATAAAGAAAGTGTGGAATATATACATATTAGAGTACTACTCAGTGGTAAAAAAACAATGACATCTTGAATTTAGCCTGCAAATGGATGGAAATAGAAAACACTATCCTGAATGAGGTAACCCAGACTCAAAAAGATGAACATGGGATGTACTCACTCATAATTGCTTTCTCGCCATAAATAAAGGACATTGATCCTATAATTCATGATCCTAGAGAAGCTAAATAAGAAGATGAACCCAAAGAAAAACATATAGTTATCCTCCTGGATATTGGAAGCAGACAAGATTGCCGGGCAAAAATTGGGAACATGGGGGTGGGTTGGGATGGAGGTAAGGGGAAATGGGGAGAGAAAAGTGAGAAGATGAGGATGGGGGGAGCTTGGGGTAATGGGATGGTTGGGATAAAGGAAGGGTGGTTATGGGAGCAGGGAAGTATATATCCTAATTAAGGGAGCCATCTTAGGGTTGGCAAGAGACTTGACTCTAGAGGGGCTCACAGGTGTCCAGGGAGATGTCCCCAGTTAGTTCCTTGGGCATTTGAGGATAGGGAACCTGAAATAGCCCTATCCTATTGCCATACTGATGAATATCTTGCATATCACCATAATCACATTGGAGCACCAGGCAGAGCTCCCAAGGTCCAAATGAGGAGCAGAAGGAGGGAGAACATGAGCAAGGAAGTCAGGACCGCGAGCCGTGCACCCACCCACTGAGACAGTGGGGCTGATCTATTGGGAGCTCACCAAGGCCAGCTGGACTGGGACTGAAAAAGCAGGGGATAAAACCGGACGCTCTGAACATGGCGGACAATGAGGGCTGATGGGAAGCCAAAGACAATGGCACTGGGTTTTGATCCTACTGCATGAACTGGTTTTGTGGGAACTTAGCCTGTTTGGATGCTCACCTTCCTAGACCTGGATGGAGGGGAGAGCACCTTGGTATTTCCACAGGGCAGGGAAACCTGACTGTTCTTTGGACTGAAGAGGGAGGGGGAAAGTCATGGGGGGAGGCAGAGAGTAGTGGGGGAGGGGGAAGGAGTGGGAGAAGAGGGAGGGAAATGGGAGGCTGGGAGGAGGCAGAAATTTTTCAATAAAAAATAAAATAAAATAAAAGAAGAATTAAAAGCAGTTTGTACACAATACGATCCAGTGGCCCCTTTTGCACAAGCACAGCTGGAGAACACGGCTTTAGAAGCCCTGTCCTCAAGGATTGGCAACAGTTGTCCAAAGCTTGCCTGTCAGGAGGGAACTATATGTTGTGGACAAATGAGTTTGCAAAACATCTGAGAGATATATGGCCCAACAAGTTCCTGTTTTCTAGGATATGACTGCAGGTGAGGGGCCTTATAGAGGAAAAGATCCGCATTTAAACTTTGATATAGCAACATGTGCCCAAATTAATGCAGCTGCCAACAAGGCCTGCATATAAATAAACTTCCATCTCTTTTAAGAGTAGGCTGAGGACTTTTCTAATACTAAACGGGGAGCTGATGAGCGGTTTCAGGACTTTGTCTCCAGGCTGAAGCAGATATTAAGCAGGTTGATTAGAGATGCAGAAGCAGGACTTTGACATTTAAACAGCTAGCCTTTGAGAATGCTGATGCTATATAAAAAGTTGCTCTCTAGGTTCACCAAATATATACTCCGTGACCATTATTTATGGCTAGAAACCAATTATGAGTGAGTACATCCCATGTTCATCTTTTTGGGCCTGGGTTACCTCACACAGGATAGTGTTTTCTATTTCCATCCATTTGCATGCAAAATTCGAGAAGTCATTGTTTTTTACCGCAGCGTAGTACTCTAATGTGTATATATTCCACACTTTCTTCATCCATTCTTCCATTGAAGGGCATCTAGGTTGTTTCCAGGTTCTGGCTATTACAAATAATACTGCTATGAACATAGTTGAACAAATGCTTTTGTCATGTGATAGGGCATCTCTTGGGTATATTCCCAACAGTGGTATTGCTGGGTCCAGGGGTAGGTTGATCCCGAATTTCCTGAGAAACCGAAACACTGATTTCCAAAGTGGTTGCACAAGATTACATTCTCACCAGCAATGGATGAGGGTACCCCTTCCTCCACAGCCTCTCCAGCAAAGGCTATCATTGGTGTTTTTGAAATTAGCCATTCTGACAGGTGTAAGATGATATCTCAAAGTTGTTTTGATTTGCATATTTGGTGAACCTAAAGAAGCTAAATAAGAAGGCGAACTCAAGGAAAAACATATAATTATCCTCTTGGCTATGGGAAGTAGACAAAATTGCCGGGTAGAAGATTTGGGATCTTGGGGGTGGGGTGGGATGGGATTATCGGGGGATGGGGAGAGAAAAGGGAGAAGGGGAGGATGAGGGAAACTTGGGGAAACAGGTTGATTGGGATAAAGGAAGGTTGGATAGGGGAGCACGGAAGCACAATTCTTAGTTAAGGGAGCCACCTTAGGGTTGGCAAGAGTCTTGAACCTGGAGTGGCTCCCAGGAACCCAAGGAGAGGTCCCCAGTTAGTTCCTTGGGCAGCTGAGGATAGGGAACCCGAAATGACCCTATCCTATAACAATGCTGACGAATATCTTGCATATCACCATAGAACCTTCATCTGGGGATGGATGGAGATAGTCACAGAGACCCACACTGGAGCACCGGACTGAGCTCCCAAGGTCCCATCGAGGAGTGGAAGGAGGGAGAGCATGAGCGAGGAAGTCAGGACCACGAGGGGTGCACCCAACCACTGAGACAGTGTGGCTGATCTATTGGGAGCTCACCAAGGCCAGATGGAATGAGACGGAAGAAGCATGGGACAAAACCGGACTCTCTGATCATGGCGAACAATGGGGGCTGATGAGAAGCCAAGGACAATGGCCCTGGGTTTTGATCCTACTTCAAGTTCTGGCTTTGTGGGAGCCTAGCCAGTTTGGATGTTCACCTTCCTAGACATGGATGAAGGGGGGAGCACCTTGGACTTTCCACAGGGCAGGGAACCCTGACTGCTCCTTGGACTGGAGAGGGAGGGGGAGAGGAGTGGGGGAGGGGGAGAAGGGTGGAAGGAGGGGGAGGGAAATGGGAGGCGGGGAGGCGGGGGAAACGTTGTTTTTTTTTTCTCAATAAAAAATTAATAAAAAAAAAGTTGCTCTCACACCTTTTAGGGAGAAAGGTGACATCTCTGATTATGCTCAGATTCATTCAGACATTGTCCCCTTGGATACACAGGGACTGGCTTTAGCTGCAGGTTCACATGGAAAGACACTTAAAGATGTTCCTTCCCAACAAAGAAATAAAGGCCCAGAGAGAAAGAGAGTTGTAGTTCCTCCTGGGAGCAGAATCAGGTGCAGTCTTATGTGCCATCACATCAAGCAGTGTCACAAGAGGAAAGTAAGCCCAGGTGCGAGGAAGGAACCAGGATTGAGCCTGAGACACAGGAGAAGGAAAAATTGGAATAATAAATGCCGATCAAAGAAAGATTCCCAAGGGAAATCCATGTCAGGAAATGAGGAGAGGGGCCCATCTCAGGGACCAAGAAAATCTATGGGGTAATCAAGAAGCCTGTTCATCCACAAGGAAATCCATTCAGAACCTTTGCAAGGCCTCCCCTGGCAGTGCAGAGCTCTTTCTCAGATCTTCCATTTACACAATTATAACTCCTGAAGTGGGTATGCAAGCTCTTCCCACTGGACTTAATGGACATTTAACAGAAAGCCCTGTAGGATTACTATTGGGGAGAAGTAGCACCACTATACAAGGGATCTTTGTTGCTCCCG
>JABTXL010004585.1:1271239-1333004 GCA_025134845.1 Neodon shergylaensis | reverse complement strand
AAAATGGCTCTGCAGCATGCAACAGACAACTGCTTGAATCAAGGCCTCACAGTCACTTGACAGATGCCTTACATTGTTGAGTCTTATTCAATTCAGAGGACAGAATCAGAATATTTCCTTGCCAGCTGATCATTAATGCTTTCCTGTTGGTGGAGACAGGTGAGTGCTTTATGAAGACAGTATTTTAAATTCAAACAGTATTGTAAATTTAACAGAGCTTTAAAGGATCTCTAAAATATAGTAGGCCAATGGGATTTCTGCCTACCACAACATATGAAGATAATGACATCGATATTCAGTACATAGCATTCATATTTCAAGTGGATTTATGTTGGTTACAGGAATGTGACAAACTATCCCTCTACACTACAGAGATTTCTTACCTAATCAACGCCTTGAGATTATCAATTACCACAGGATTCCATGTTGCTTGTTATTGGCCTAGGTATCCAAAACCAATCACTCTATAGAACAAGAGTGACTTCATCGTATCCAGAGGAACATGAAGGATGATAGCATGTCAGAGTAGGTCAGTGTCTGTAAAAACCTGAGAGTGTGGGTCGGGGTACTGGTTCTGGAAAGGCAGTAAACTTGAGATCAGATTAATATGAATAATCTCAAACCTATTCTTAACTAGCATGTATATACACTGAATAAATAAATCAGTTCTATGAAAAGTATTTCGAATGATTTTGTTCATCCCTTGCAATTTTCATTTATGACTTCAATATATTTTGATCCTATTCTTGACCACTATGTCCCTCTTGCTCCCCTTATGATCTCCCAAAACAAAAGGTCTTTCTTCTAACATATTGATCTCTTTTGTTTTATTAATGAATACCTCAGTAAGTCTAATAAATGCTGTCTGTATGGATATGGTGGGCCTTATCCACTAGTACATAAGTAACCACCACGTGGGCATACTTCTAAAAAAAAGTGATTCTTACTTCCTATGCATTCTTCCAATGCTAACATCTCCTCAGCTGGCAGTGATCCATCAGGAGTCCATCCCCACCTATGTTGTATTTTTTTAAAATATTTATTTATTTATTTATTTATTATGTATACAATATTCTGTCTGTGTGTATGTCTGCAGACCAGAAGAGGACACCAGACCTCATTACAGATGGTTGTGAGCCACCATGTGGTGGCTGGGAATTGAACTCAAGACCTTTGGAAGAGCAGGCAGTGCTCTTAACCACTGAGCCATCTCTCCAGCCCCTATGTTGTATTTTTTAAAGATATACTTTGTTCAGTAGGGGGAGGGGACAGGGCACACATGTGCCAAGGAACTTAAAAGACAACTAATGGAGTTCAGTTCTCTTCTACTAAGAAGTGGCTTTCAGAAATCAAACTAATATTTGTAAGCTTGGCAAAGAGACACAGTTACCTGCTTAGCCTCTCCATACCTCTTCAATATAGTGCTTGAAGTTCTAGTAGTAGCAAAAAGACAACATAAGGGGATCAAGGGGATTCGTATTGGAAAGGAAGAAGTTAAGCTTTCCTTAATTGCAGATGATATGATAGTATACATAAGCGACCCCAAAAACTCCACCAAAGAACTCCTACAGCTGATAAACACCTTTAGTAATGTGGCAGGATACAAGATCAACTCCAAAAAATCAGTTGCCCTCTTGTACACGAAGGATAAAGAAACAGAGAGGGAAATCAGAGAAGCATCACCTTTCACGATAGCCACAAACAGCATAAAATATCTTGGGGTAACTCTGACCAAGGAAGTGGAAGATCTATTTGACAAGAACTTTAAATCTTTGAAGAAAGAAATTGAAGAGGACACCAGAAAATGGAAGGATCTCCCTTGCTCTTGGATTGGGAGGATCAACATAGTAAAAATGGCATTCCTACCAAAAGCAATCTATAGATTCAGCGCAATCCCCATCAAAATCCCATCAAAATTCTTCACAGATCTGGAGAAGACAATAATCAACTTTATATGGAAAAACAAAAAACCCAGGATAGCCAAAACAATCTTATACAATAAAGGATCGTCTGGAGGCATTACCATCCCTAACTTCAAACTCTATTACAGAGCTACAGTATTGAAAACAGCTTGGTATTGGCATAAAAACAGAGAAGTCGACCAATGGAATCGAATAGAAGACCCAGACTTTAACCCACAAACCTATGAACACCTGATTTTTGATAAAGGATCTAAAAGTATACAATGTAAAAAAGAGAGCATCTTCAACAAACTGTGCTGGCAAAACTGGATGTCAACCCGTAGTAGAATGAAAATAGATCCATATTTATCACCATGCACAAAACTCAAGTCCAAATGGAATAAAGACCTCAATATCAGTCCAAACACACTGAACCTGATAGAGGAGAAAGTGGGAAGTACTCTACAACACATGGGCATGGGAGATCACTTCCTACATAAAATCCCAGCAGCACAGACATTAGGGGAACATTGAATAAATGGGACCTCCTGAGACTGAGAAGCTTCTGTAAAGCAAAGGACACTGTCACTAAGACAAAAAGGCAACCCACTAACTGGGAGAAGATCTTCACCAACCCCACAACTGACAAAGGTCTGATCTCCAAAATATATAAAGAACTCAAGAAACTAGACTCTAAAAGGCTAATCAACCCAATTATAAAATAGGGCACTGACCTGAACATAGTATTCTCAACAGAAGAAGTTAAAATGGACAAAAGACACTTAAGGTCATGCTCAACTTCCTTAGAAATCGGGGAAATGCAAATCAAGACAACTTTAAGATACCATCTTACACCTGTCAGAATGGCTAAAATCAAAAACACCAATGATAGCCTCTGCTAAAGAGGTTGTGGAGAAAGGGGTACACTCATCCATTGCTGGTGGGAATGCAAACTTCTGCAACCACTTTGGAAATCAGTGTGGTGGTTTCTCAGGAAATTCGGGATCAACCTACCCCTGGACCCAGCAATACCACTCTTGGGAATATACTCAAGAGATGCCCTATCATACAACAATAGTATATGCTCAACTATGTTCATAGCAGCATTGTTTGTAATAGCCAGAACCTGGAAACAACCTAGATGACCTTCAATGGAAGAATGGATGAAGAAAGTATGGAATATATACATATTAGAGTACTATTTAGCAGTAAAAAAACAATGACTTCTTGGATTTTGCATGCAAATGGACAGAAATAGAAAACACTATCCTGAGTGAGGTAAGCCAGACCCAAAAAGAGGAACATGGGATGGGATGTACTCACTCATATTTGGTTTCTAGCCATAAATAAAGTACATTGAGCCTATAATTCGTGATCCTAGAGAAGCTAAATAAGAAGGTAAACCCAAAGACAAACATATATTCATCCTCCTGGATATTAACCTTCACCAGGTGATGAAAGGAGACAGAGACAGAGACCCACGTTGGAGCACCGGACTACAACCCCAAGGTCCAAATCAGGAACAGAAGGAGAGAGAGCACGAGCAAGTACTCAGGACCGCAAGGGGTGCACCCACACACTAAGACAATGGGGATGTTCTTTCGGGAACTCACCAAGGTCAGCTGGACTGGGTCTGAAAAAGCCTGGGATAAAACCGGACTCGCTGAACATAGCAGACAATGAGGAGTGCTGAGAAGTCAAGAACAATGGCACTGGGTCTTGATCCTACTGCACATACTGGCTTTGTGGGAGCCTAGGCTGTTTGGATGTTCACCTTACTAGACCTGGAAGGAGGTGGGAGGTCCTTGGACTTTCCACAGGGCAGGGAACCCGGTCTGCTCTTCAGGCTGATGAGAGAGGGGGAGTTGATTGAGGGAGGGGGAGGGATGTGGGAGGCGGTGGCGGGGAAGAGACAGAAATCTTTAATAAATAAATAAATAAATAAATAAATAAATAAATAAATAAAAAGAAATGGAGAAGACAAACAAAAAGGTAGAAGAAATGAATAAATCTCTCAAAGATACCCCTGAAAACCAAGAAAAAGCATTCAAACTGTAATGGAAACAGTTCAAGATTTGAAAAATGAAATGGAAGCAATGAAGAAAACAAAAACTGAAAGAAGACAGGATATGGAAACTCTGGGTAAACAAACAGGAACTACAGAGACAAGTATAACCAACAGAATACAAGAGATAGAAGAAAGAATATCAGACACTAAAGATACTATAGAGGAAATAAACTCATTGATCAAAGAAAACAATAAATCCAACAAATTCTTAACACAAAACATCCAGGAAATCTGGGACACCATGAAAAGACCAAAACTAAAAATAATAGGGATAGGAGAAAAAGAAGGATTACAGCTCAAAGGCCCAGGAAATATATTAAACAAAACTATATAAGCAAACTTTCCTAACCTAAAGAAGAATATTCCTATGAAGGTACAAGAAGCATACAGAACACCAAACAGACTGGATCATAAAAAAATCCCCTCACCACATAATAATCAAAACACAAAACATGCAGAATAAAGAAAGAATATTAAGAGCTACAAAGAAAAAAAGGTCAAGTAACATATAAAGGTAAACCTATCAGAATTGTACCTGACTTTTCAATGGGAATCATGAAAGCCAGAAGGCCTTGGATATATGTGCTGTAGACACAAAGAGAACATGGATGCAAGCTGAGACTAATATATCCAGCAAAGCTTGCAAAGTCCCAAAGAAGTGAACGTAAGTGGGAAAGGAGGGGGGTGAGAAGGTGATCAGGAAGGGGAGAGGTTCCAGATGAGAGGTCGGGGGTTAAAACCGGCTGCCCATACATGAGTTCAAAGGGTGAAATAAAAAGGGGGCCCTTTGGGAGGGCTCGAAGCCTGAGAAGAGCCAGAGGCAAAAGTCTTACCCAATCGAGGTGAAGTTCCTGTGACATTTTGACGAGGGCTTCCTTTAAAGAGTGATTAGTCCATTCTACCTTACCTGAAGACTGAGGGTGGTACGGTATGTGAAAATTCCAGGGGATTCCGAGTGCTTTGGACAGATTTTGAGAAATCTGTGAAGTAAACTCTGGACCATTATCTGACTGAAGAGAAGTTGGGAGTCCAAACCAGGGAATAATCTCTCGGAGAAGAACATCAGAGACTGTCTGGGCTCTCTTGTTAGAGGTGGGGAAGGCTTCAACCCATCCAGACATTGTATCCACCAAAACCAGGAGATATTTAATTTTTCTGACTGTGGGCATATGAGTAAAATCCAGCTGCCAGTCGGTTCCCGGAAGAGAGCCCCTGGCTTGGTGGGTAGGAAAAGGGAAGCTATGATATTTGGTTCTGGGATCTGACTTTTGGCAAACCTGACAGGAGGCAGTGGTGGCTTTTAGGAACCTAATATCCTCAGGTGTGGGTTTAATATGTGTTTTTACAAAATGAAGTAGAGCTTTTTCATTGGGATGAAAAAGCTGGTGTAGGTAGGACAGGATCTGTTGGGTGTTAGGAGGTGTCTGTGAGGCTGTAGGCTGTGCTGTAAGTACTCCCTGAGTTCGCTGGGGCAGGCCTGTACTCTGGAGTGCTGCCATCTTAGCTGCTCTGTCGGCTCGGTTGTTCCCCTTGGAGACAATAGAGCTGTCAGATTGGTGAGACCGGCAGTGAATAATTCCTATAGCTTTAGGGAGATGAGAAGCTTTTAGTAAGTCCATAATATGCTCTGAGTTGGTAATAGATTCTCCCTTCGCCGTGAGAAGCCCGTGCTCCTTCCAGATGGCCGCGTGAGGTAGTAGGTCCTCTAGGACCTCAATGCAGGAGTGGGATGGGGAATCATTAGCCCTAGGTTGAGGTAGAAGATTTGAGATATTAATGGGGGGGGCAGCATTGAAATGTTAGACTTGTATCTTCCACCAGCGCCACCTGAAAGGAAAGAACTCGAGAAGGGGGTAAGGTCTGTAAGCCTTTGTAGGTTAAGAGGTTGGACAGGATATGATGAGAGAACACCATGGTGGGTGCTCCAAAGGTTAGCTTTTTTGACTCACGAATAAGAAGTTCAGCAGCTGCCAAGGCACGTATGCAGGGTGCCCAGCCCCGAGTGGTGAGGTCCATCTTCTTTGACAGGTAAGCTACAGGTGCGAAGGAGGGTCCCAGTTGATGACCTAGGACTCCCAGAGCATAGCCCCCCTTTTCTGCCACGTAGAGAGAAAAGGGGCGGGTTAAATCCGGAAGATGGAGGGCCGGGGCTTGGGTCAGGGCCTGTTGAAGTCTCCAGAAAGGTTTGGTGATGGGGTGGAGAAGGGGCTCATGCAGAGAGCCAAGAGCTGCTTCATATAGGGGGCGGGCAAGGAGGGAGAAGGAGGGTATCCAGGAACGCAGGAAACCAGCCACTCCCAGAAATGACAAAACCTCTTCTTTGGTGAAAGGAACTGCAAGAGATTGAATTAGTCTTTTTCTGTCCAGAATAATAGCCTTTTGTGTTGGGGTTATGGTCAATCCCAAATACGTTACCTGAGTGGTGGACAATTGGGCCTTAGAGAGTGAGACTCTGTAGCCCTTTTTGGATAAGAAATTTAATAAGGTAGCAGTATCAGTCCTGCTGGTCTCCAACGATGGGCTGCACAGCAGGATGTCATCGACATAGAGAATTAGTTTTGATTCGAGGAGGGACAGTGAGAGCAGATCAGAGGCCAGGGCCTGGCCAAAGAGATGTGGGCTGTCTCAGAATCCCTGAGGGAGAATGGTCCAGGTTAGTTGTGTAGAGAAATTAGTGTCAGGATCTGTCCAGGTGAAAGCAAAGATGTTTTGAGATTGAGGGCTGAGAGGAATAGAGAAAAAGGCATCTTTGAGGTCCAAGACTGAAAAGTGGGAGGTCCCTGAAGGAATGTTAGACAGAAGGGTGAAAGGGTTGGATACGACTGAATGTAAAGGCACCACAGCAGAGTTGATGAGCCTAAGATCCTGAACCAAACGATAAGCTCCGTTAGATTTTTTGACAGCCAGTATAGGGGTGTTAAAGGGGGAAGAGATGGGACGAAGCAGCTTCTTCCTCAAAAGGTCAGAAATTATAGGTTTTAGTCCTCTGAGGCTCTGGGAAGAGAGGGGGTATTGAGCTTGGGTGATGTACTCAGTGGAGTTTTTTAATTGAATAACAACAGGGCAGTGGTGCTTAGCAACGGCAGGATTCTGGGTGTCCCACACGAGAGGGTCCACCTGGGAAGCTGGAAGAGGAAAGGGCATGTTAGTATCAGAAGATCGCGGGGCCAGGAGAAGAAGCAGCTGCATCACCGACGAATCTGGAACAAAGCGAGTGGGGGGTGCAAAAGAAATGAAGGCTCCCAACTTGGTCAGAAAATCCCTTCCCAAGAGTGGAACTGGGCAGGTTGGTAACACCAGGAATGAATGAGTGAGAAAAATACCTTTAAATATGCAATTGAGAGGTGGAGTTTGATGAGGTAGATAAGGCTGTCCCCCTACCCTGACAATAGGGGAATTTGAGGGAGAGGTTGGCCCCCAGAATTCTCTTAGAACCGAATATGCTGCTCCGGTGTCCAAGAGAAAAGAAAGGAGGCGCCCTGATATAGTGATTAGTACCCGTGGCTCCTGGTTGCAGATGGGCATGGCTGTCGGGTTGTCAATGGAGCCAGGGGACCGTTAATCTTCTAGAGCCAGACCCAATAAATCGGCCTGGGGAACCTCTGGGCCCATTGCCCCCGCATCACCGAACACACGAGGGCAGTCCATGGACCAGTGACCTTCCCTGTGACATCTCAGGCAGGGCCCCCTTGGGTTGCAATGAGGATTGGGGTACCCCTTTGCCCAGTGACCTGCCTTACTGCATTTGAAACATGGGCCCGGCGGTTCACGCGCCCCGCGGGGTGGGGGGGCAGTGCGAAGAGGACGGGTGGTGGAGTCCATCACCTCGGCTGGCCGGGCAGGTGCAGTAATCACATGGCAGTGGTTTTGGGCCTTGTCGTTCCTTGCATGGTAGATCTTGAAAGCCGCTTCCAAAAGCTGTTCCTGTGGGGTTAAGGGCCCTTCTCCAAGCGTCTAAGCTTTGCCCTGATGTCTGAGTAGGACTGGTTGATGAAATGGGCCATCCAAGAGCTGTCTGCCCTCAGTGGATTCTGGATCCATGTTTGTGAACTTCAACATAGCTTTGGTTAGTCGGTCAAGAAATGCAGAAGGATTTTCTTTAGTATCCTGAAAGATCTCTGCCGTCTTTGAATAGTTTACTGGTTTAAGGGCAGCCTTGCGAGTTCTAAAAGGCGGGTGTGCGTGGAGGGACGAACGCGGGACGAACACGGGAGAGGGGTGGAAAGGAGACACAGACACGTGATCCCACATGGGTCCTTTAATAGGAAAGGGGGTACAGGTGCAGGTGTGTGACACGAGAGGGGGCAGAAGAAGGAGACTCGTAGAAGCTTGCTTTTAACGGGGAATGCAAGGGTTCCTGGGAGAAATGTCCTTGCGCATGCGAGCGCTTGTGTCCGTAATCCGGGAGGGTTCTGGGAGCTGTAGTCTCAGAGAGGAACAACAGCCGGAGCTCAGGAAGTGTTTGTAATCAAGCGGGTAGCCCACTGCTTCCGTACACCAGTTCCACGCCCGCCGCCGCTGCTTGCCTCTCTCGGCGCTCTCCCCAAGCGGGCGTACAGCCGCCCCTGCAGTCTCCTGCAAGGGCCTCCCTCCCCCACGCGGGGCCCGCTCGCCCGCTCGCTACTAGCGCTCTCAGGCTCACAGCCTTTTAACCCCTTCCTGCCTGCCTGCGGTTTGCAACACAAACCACCACAGCGGCAGAGTTGGTCTGATTCAAAGTGACTCATCCCGCACCCACTCTAATTCCTCAGGCAGAACAATAAATTTCGGTTTTGAGTTGTTTCAGACCGGCTCTCCACGTGGACTCAAGTGGACTCTTCCGCCACCTCTGGCAGGAACCAGTCATTACAGGTAAATTTTTTTTTCTTTTATAAATAAAATGTCTGAGAATATCACAGTTCAGAATTTTAACAATCTTTTTGAGTGTGCCATGTGGGAAATCTTACAAGAGGTGTCTGGCACCCCACATCTATGGATCTTTCTGGGATTAGTAGTTTTCCTTGGTTTTAGGTGGTTTGACAACAAAAGTATGATGGAGTCTTTGAGAGACGAATCCAGGATTCTTAAGGCAGAAGTTGAACGGCTAAAAACAATTGGAGACGAATCCAGGATTCTTAAGGCAGAGGCTGAATGTCTAAAACCTATTAAGCATGACAATGATCTTCTCAAGAATCAGCTTAAAGTTCTACAGGAAGAGAACAGATCTTTCTTTAACAAGACTCCGTTGACAGAGCAAAATTTAGAAAAGGTTCAGGCTGATGTTACAGAGAAATTCATGGCTATGGAAGAGGGAACAGCTGATTTGAATTGTAAACTCGAATCCCTTTATGTAGGAACTGAAACATTAGTGGCTGATATTAAGGATAAATTCATTAATATGGAAGAAGGGTCAGCTGACTTTCAGCAGTCACTTTCTGAAGGGATTGAAACATTAACTGAGAAAATCAAAACTGTTGAATGTGACAATCGAATTTTGTCTAAAGCTTATGACAGACTGGCGGAAAGATTGTCAATACAAGAAGGCACGGTTTATGCCATAAAAATTATGTCCAAAGATGAGAACTTATCTCTAATGGACAAACTTCATACTTTAGAATACTCAATGAAGGCTTTAGAACATAATTCTGGACAGGAGATACAGACATTGCAGAAGGCAATGGTGAATAGAATTGAAAAGATTGAGGAATTTCTAAATTCTGATGAAGAAGAACAAATGGTAGAAAGGCAAACTTTAACTACACCTGTGGGTAAATCCCTCCGGGACAATTTCTACGAAGCTCTACCTACAGCTTTACCTGCCTTTCCAGTAATAACAACAAAGAAGGTGATTGGTTCCAGAAACCCTAGGGTCATCAAGGAAGATACATGGGAGCCTGTCCGTATGAATGATCTCAAGGAAATTAAACAGGCTGTCATGACTTTTGGGATGCATGCCTCTTTTGTTAAAGAGATGCTATAATCTTGGGCCTCGACAAGCAGAGCAACCCCTTCAGATTGGCTCCAGCTGAGTTCTGCAGTACTTGAGAGCGGGCCGCAATTAAAATGGAGATGTTTATTCAGGCAAGAGGCTAGACGTTTAGAACAGCAAGAAAAGGCGAAGGGAAGTGACATTTCCATAGATAAAATTCTAGGTGAAGGACTCTTTTCTGACCCTCAAGAACAAGCTAATTTGGATGAAAACATACGCTTCCTGTGCACTACAGCAGCCTTAAGGGCTTGGGACAGGGTACAAGACCCAAGACAGAAAATTGAATCATTTGTCACCAATAAACAAGGTCAGAGAGAACCCTTTAGTGATTTTTTACAAAGACTTACTAAGGCT
Source organism: Neodon shergylaensis (assembly GCA_025134845.1). Taxonomy (NCBI): domain Eukaryota; kingdom Metazoa; phylum Chordata; class Mammalia; order Rodentia; family Cricetidae; genus Neodon; species Neodon shergylaensis. Next base: position 1,322,713 of record JABTXL010004585.1, on the reverse strand, counting down.
GTGCAAATAGGGATATCTGACCCAGACGCAAGACGTATATTGATTGAGACTTTGGCTTATGAAAATGCAAATGTGGAATGCAAAAAGATTTTGGGGCCTTTAAGGTTCAGATCAGCACCCTTGGAAGAATGGGTCTTACATACACTGGATGTTGATACATTTGATTATGGCACTGAAGCATGGGTAGAAGAAGCAATTTCCAATGGTAAAAGGAGACACCAGAATACCAAATGTTTTAATTGTGGCAAAATGGGTCATATGAAAAGGAATTGTAAACAACGGATTTTCAGAAATAATAATAATGCATCTTCTAGAAATAACAGAAATAGGAGGACTCAGCCTTCAGATTTATGTAGAAGATGTGGAAAGGGCAGACATTGGACGAACGAATGCAGATCTACAAGGGATAGACAAGGCAACCTGAGACAGACGGGAAACGTGAGGGGGGCCTCACAGGCCCCCATGGCAAACATGGTTCAGTCATTTCCAGTTTCTGCAGAGAACGTGCCTCGTCAGGACAATTAGGAAACCCCATGCCTACTGTTACAAACAATAATGATCAGAAAGATGAGTTACGTGTGTTTTGGCAAACTTCTATAAATGATCAAAGACCTAAGCTGAGAGTATGTGTAAATGGCATTTTTATTACTGGCCTGCTGGACACAGGTGCTGATGTAAGTATTATTACCCCAGAATCTTGGCATCTGTATTGGCCTCTTCAGAATGTAAATGTTCAGCTCCTGGGAATTGGAACCCTATCTCGAGTAAGACAGAGCACGAGATGGGTTGAATGTATAGGGCCTGAGGGACAAATAGGAAAATTAAGGCCATATGTAGCCAATATTGCAATGAATTTATGGGGTCGTGACCTATTACAACAATGGAATACCCAAATTAACATTCCTGCTACTTCTAGAGCCTATATTTCTGAAAATAATAAAAGATATTACAAACGGAGAAAACCGGCCATTCGGGCCGTACAAGAACAAGCAATTGAAGACCCTTCAGAAATACCAACAGCCTTGCCTCTAAAATGGTTGACTGAGAAACCAATATGGACAAAGCAATGGCCTCTAGCTGAGGAAAAGTTACAGGCTTTAGAACAGCTGGTACAAGAGCAATTAGATGCTGGACATATAGAAGAATCTACCAGCCCTTGGAATTCTCCTGTATTTGTGGTTAAGAAAAAATCAGGTAAATGGAGAATGGTGACAGATCTCAGAGCTATCAACAAGGTTATTCAACCTATGGGCCCCCTGCAATCTGGAATCCCTTTGCCCTCTTTATTATCAAAAGGATGGCCTCTTATAGTTATTGATTTAAAGGTTGTTTTTTCACTATACCTTTACAAAAAGAAGATAGAGAAAAATTTGCCTTCACAGTGCCTACTTACAACAATTCTCAACCTTCCAGGAGGTACCACTGGGCCGTCCTCCCCCAGGGTATGTAAAATAGCCCCTCCTTGTGCCAATATTTTGTGAACCAACCATTGCAAATACTACGCAAGAAATTTCCTAAATCTATAATATACCATTACATGGACGACATCTTGTTATCCGATCCAAACATGGATACCTTGAACAGACTGTTTGAAGAAATAAAGATACTTTTACCTAAATGAGGATTGCAAATAGCTCCTGAAAAGATACAGAAGGGAGATTCTGTTAATTATTTAGGTTATAAAATAGGTTTGCAAAAAATTAAGACACAAAAGGCACAAATTAGGAGAGATCGCCTACGGACTCTTAATGACTTTCAAAGACTGTTAGGAGACATTTCCAGTCTACGACCAGCTATTGGGATAACACCTGATCTAATAATTCATTTGAACAAAACCTTGGAAGGTGATAAAGATTTAAACAGTCCCAGAGAATTAACAGCTGAAGCATAAAAAGAACTGACAATGATTGAGGAAAAATTACAACAGGCACATGTGGACAGGGTGAGTCTAGAGCTCGATTGTATTCTCGTCATATTACCATCAAAAATTCTCCTACAGGAATTTTAATGCAGAGAGATGATATTATCTTGGAATGGATCTTTTTACCACATAAACCAAGTAAGAAACTGAAAACTTATGTGGAAAAAGTCTCTGAGTTAATTATAAAAGGCAAGCTGAGACTTCGTCAGCTAGCAGGCATAGACCCAGCAGAAATTATAGTGCCTTTCACTGCTGATGAACTAAAGAAATTATGGGAAGATAATGAACCATGGCAAAGAGCTTGTGCTAATTTTTTGGGAGACATTAATAACAACTATCCAAAAAGCAAGAGGCTTGACTTCATAAAAAGAACTTCTTGGATCCTTCCTTGAATCGTCCGTGATGCTCCAATAACTGGAGCCCGTACATTCTATACTGATGCCAATAAAACAGGGAAGGCAGGTTACAAATCAGAAGACTTGGGTAAGGTGGAACAAAGTCCTTATGATTCTGTCCAGAAGGCAGAATTATATGCCATTCTTATGGTGCTAAGGGATTTTAAAGAGCCTATTAATATAGTTACTGATTCACAATACACAGAAAGAGTTATTTTACATATTGAAACTGCTGAATTTATACCTGATGATACAGAACTAACCTCATTGTTTATCCAGGTTCAAGACTTGATCAGGAACAGGCTTTGCCCTATGTACACAACACACATCCGATCCCATACAGGTCTGCCAGGTCCTCTAGCACAAGGTAATGCAGATATTGATCAATTATTGGTTGGTAGTGTGCTACAAGCCTCTGAATTTCATAAAAAAATCATGTTAATAGCAAAGGTTTGAAGAAAGAGTTTTCTATTACATGGCAACAAGCTAAGGAGATTGTAAAGAAATGCCCTACTTGCTCTTTCTATAACCAAACGCCACTGCCTGCAGGGGCTAATCCAAAGGGCACCCATAGGAATGAAATCTGGCAGATGGATGTGTTCCACTTTGCAGAATTTGGCAAATTGAAATATGTTCATCACACCATTGACACTTATTCTGGCTTTCAGTGGGCAACTGCTTTAAGTTCAGAAAAAGCTGATTCAGTAATCACTCATTTATTAGAAGTCATGGCTATCATGGGTATACCTACACAAATAAAGACAGATAATGGTCCTGCTTATGTCTCTAGAAAAATGAAACGGTTTTTTGACTATTACAATATCAAGCATGTTACAGGTATACCATACAATCCTACAGGTAAAGCAGTCATAGAAAGATCAAATAGGACTATAAAGGATATGTTGAACAAACAGAAAGGGGTGGAAAACACCCCCAGAAATAGGTTACATAATGCTTTGTTAACCTTGAATTTTCTTAACGCTAATGAGAAGGGAACAACGGCTGCAGAAAGACATTGGATAATGGAAAAGTCTACTGAACTAAATCAACCAGTTTATTTCAAGGATGTGCTGACCTCACAATGGAAGCCAGGAGATGTGCTGCGTTGGGGAAGGGGTTTTGCTCTTATCTCCACAGGTGAGGAAAAATTGTGGATACCGTCAAAATTAATAAAGGTTTGGTATGAAGAAGTGAAGCCATTTGGAAAAGATAAATAATGATTCATTCACAAGGATGGCGAGCATACTGATGGTAAGGAATACAAATAGGTTGGGGGCAGGGTTCTTTTCTTATCTCCACAGGAAAATACTGATCTTCAAAGAATTTAAGAGACCCTGAATATTTAATTATTGATGGATGGAAAATAGTTACAGCCCACTAAGGATCAGTAAGTATTGAATTTATATATATATATATATATATATATATATATATATATATATATATATATGTTTTATTGAACACTTCTTTATAAATATGTAGAGCTGGTTTTGGAGTTGGACTATGGCTCAGTCCCTCTTCAATTCCAAGCCTGTTGATAAGAGATATCTCAGAGTTTCTGTCTCAAATCAGGAGCCATGAAATGGGACAGAATAAGAATAATTGTATACTTGATGAACTTTCTTTGCTTTTCCTCATATCTGTGTCTTTCTTTATATGTCAGTATGTGTCCTTGTTGTTAATGTTAAAATTTCCCATAACAAGCAACAAATTTTCCTACATTAATCTTTGAAGTTCTCAGGATGAAGATGGGGCCCCACAACATCAACTCAATCTGGTTTCTATGACGTCATGATTATTATTTTTTTCCTTTTTTAAGCGCTAATATTAGACTTGTTTTTTGGTACCAACTGCACGAGACAATTTCGAATGGTGCACATTTTTGACAACACTCTGGCCAGACCTTCTCAAAACGCACAGAGACTAGTTACAATTTTCTTAGGTCAAAGGTTAATTTGGGAATTTTACCATTATTTGCTTTCACAGGAGCCCCTAAGAAGAACGTCGCCCCCATCTTAGCTTGAAGCAATCTTAGAGGACGATGTCCCCTCTCCCAACAGAATTGCCCTCAGGGTTAGGGACATCTTTTAGTGGTTGGTTTGGGGTTGAGGGGATGGGGAGATGTTTTATGGAATTAGGGGTATGTACAAAAAAAAGAAGGGGATTAACTGGTTTGATAAGATGATTGGTATTTGTGAGTTACTGTTTTTAGAAAATTGTATTGGTGCTGTTTCCTGTCTATTGATATATTGAATATTGTATGTGAGTGTTCCTACCTCTATTTTTGTATAAGAGTATGCTTATATTGTATTGATACATCTACCATATCACAATGTACATTTCTACCTCTAATACTATTTATGTAATAACATTGTTTACATTTGATATGTAATGACATTGTTTACAGATGAAGATCATTGTCTTCATATATTGCACAGTTGTTTATTCTCTTAGTCTTCAAGTTAGATAGGTATTGAGAATTATATGTTTGTCATGTTTATTCTCAGGTTAATCAGGTCTTCTAGTTACAGAGAGATTATATTTAGTATAGATAGTATAATCTTCAGCCTCTTTAAAGAGCTGTAGAAAATGGCCTTTAATCTAACCTAGAATTCTGTGCGAACGAGACACAATTACTCCTGGCAACGCCACTCTACTCCCGAGAGAACGTTGAGCACCAAAGACACTCCACTGGGAGCTTGTCTTCTTGGCAGAACTGGCCTTTGGGTTAAGAAAAGCCCATACCTCATCTACTGACAAAGATATGAAACAGGATTGTCTTATCTTGCCAAGACAGGTAGGATAATTCTAAGAAAGTTCCTTGCATTTGATAATGGTATGTCAGTTATGTTAGGCCTTAGCCAAAGTTGGTTGACTCAACATTGCGAACGAGAATTTGGGTGATTGCCCAGGTAGTCAGTTGTCTCTGTCATTTATGGCACATTTTGGATATCTCTCATTTGTTAAGTAATATTTATTCCCTTCTCAGATCTTTGACGGAGTTGAAGATTATATAATTGTAATTACTCTCTACATTATTTAGACTCCTTGAGATAGAATGTCTGGTAAAACTTTTGTTCTCAATATTGTTTGTTATATTTATTATTTGTTATTATTGTTTATAGTTGTATTTGGTTTAGTTCTGTCTTATTTAGACAAAAAGGGGGAGATGTAGGGATAGGCCCCACCCATTTTGGGAGGGGTTGCCTCGGGCGAATGTTTACTGATAAATTGGGAGCGCAGGAGCTGCGAGCTCTCTTCCTTCCTTGCTTCCTGTTGTGTGTGCTCCGCAGGAACCCTGGTTGCATGAGTCTGGTTACATTAAAGTTGTACAAATACTTATTACTATTTGTCTGGATTAATCATTACCGCCACAGTTTGCAAGCCACTCCAAACCCCCTCCTGAGGGCTGACGGATCCAACCCACACCTAAACCAAAAGTGCTCAGTGAAAAACCAGAAAAGAACAGGTCAGTATGAGATCCTGGGAGAGCTGCAACAGTGCAGGACCAGATACCTTCAGCATAACCTGGGACAGGACAACTGTGGAAAAAGGAAAGCAGAGGATAAGGTTAGAATAGGTGATAATATAGAAGTCTGACTCTTAGTTAGCTTTAGCACTCATATGCAGGGCAAATCAGCAGCAGAAATAAAGAAGGAAGTCTGTCCATGGCTCCACACCAGTAAGTACCCAGACCCAGGTTTGGCTTTTAAACACAGGGTTGGGGTGGGGGGGATCCAGAAGAGACTTGCATTACATGACAGGTACTGGCTTTGATGAAGGACTTAAGTTTTAGGACTCAGGGGGAGCCATCTGTGAGGGGAGGCACAGAAGCCCTCATGGGATTTCACTTTTTCCACAAAGAACGTAGCCCACCTGGTAGAGACAGGCATTCAGTGTACAACACATCTGATGGCTGCTGTGTGAAAGCAGGAGGTAAAAGTAGGTGCAGTTGCAGGCTGACAGCTATGCAATCTATAATTGAATGGAAAAAAAGTGATATTTCATTGACTATTAATATGTTAATTTCCTTCCTCATGTATTTGAATTTCTATTTATTCAATAATAAATGAATAAATAAATTTATGCTGCCCTCTGATTCTTTAAAAACAGCACCAACAGAAAACATAAACTGTGGGCAAAGACATGATTAGTTAGCTCATTTCTCTCAGACCTTATGCATACTGGAGCAGTGCCTGAAGGACAGAAGACACTGAAAGACACTGCTAGGGCCTATGATTTTATTCACTGGTACTGTGATGTTAAAACACAATGTACTCTCTTTTTCTTGTCACTATGGATGTTTTAGAGTTAAGAAAGACAATGATTTGCCTAACTTTAAACACCTTTCACAGGGACTCTGTGATATGAACATGACTGAAAATATAGAAAAAAAAACTTGAGTAAACTGATTTCTTTACATAAATCTATGTCAAAAATGATCAACTCATTTATAGGAATAAACTTCTTATTTAAATGTTTAAAATCTAAAGACATCAAGATGTGTCTAAACCATGAGTTTGCACTTACCACAAAGTTGTAGTAACACTGTATAAAGAAACCAAACCCTCAGTGCTGAGAGGCAGCTGAGGCACTGAACCCTCATGGAAAGATGGGCAATAAAACCTGCACCTACACTTGGTTCATTTTCCAGGGCATTTCAATGTGACAATGACTTTTCATTTATGATTGAATTATATAAATTGAAATGGTAATATATCTGACATTATCTCCATGAGATTCAAAGATCATCATAAATATCCTCATCAAAGGCAGGGAGTAGAATGTATCCACAAGAAAAAAAGAATCCTGGAATGGGTGATAACATGAGCAAAGAGGCTCTTTCCAATTTGTGGCTATTATCTGTAGAGTAGCAGTGAACATTATTGAGTGTCTCTAGTAGGATGTAGAGTCATTTGGTATATGCTCCAGAGTGGTATAGCTGGATGCTGGGGTAGATCTATTACAATCTTCCTCTAAAGCAGTCACACTGATTCCACAGTGGCTGTACAGAATGGGGAGTATAAGGTGTTTAAGTTTGCAGTGTAGGGGGTTTGGGCACTTCAAAATGGCTCTGCAGCATGCAACAGACAACTGCTTGAATCAAGGTCTTACACTCACTTGACAGATGCCTTACGTTGTTGAGTCTTGTTCAGTTCAGAGGACAGGATCGGGAGATTCCCTTGTGAGCTGATCATCATTGCTTTCCTGTTGGTGGAGACAGGAGAGGGCTCTGTGCTTTCTGAAGACAGTAGTTTAAATTCAAACCATATTTTAAATCCAGCAGACTTTAAAGGATCTCTAAAATAGAATAGGCCAGTGGGATTTCTACCTACCACAACATATGAAGAAAATGACATTGATATTCAGTACATAGCATTCTTATTTCAAGTGGATTTATGTTGGTTACAGGAATATGATAAACTATTTCTCTACACTACAGAGATTTCTTAGTGAATCAGTCCCTTGAGATTATCAAGTATAACAGGATACCATGTTTCTTGTTATTTGCCCAGGTACCCAAAACCAATCACTCTGTTGAAAAAGAGTGACTTCAACATATCCAGAGGAACGTGAAGGATGATGGCGTGTCAGACCAGGTCAGTATCAGTAAAAGTAGGTCAGGGTACTGGTTCTGGAAAGGCAGTAAATTTAAGATCAGATTAATATGAATAACCTCAATGCTATTCTTAACTGACATGCATACACACTGGGTAAATACATCAGTTCTATGAAAAGTAATTAGTGATATTTTTGTCAACTTATAAGATTTACACTTATGTGGTAGTACATTATGATGTAAATATCTCTTCTATTCTAAAAAACTGAAATTCTGCTGCACAACACAAGCAGAATTTAAAAACACACATTCATGCTACTAAAGACTGTGAGAGGAGTTTTGGTTTGGTCAGATGCTGTTTCTGTGAACTTTACTGGTAAAATTTATATTATACATTATTCAAAGATACTCTCAAAAGTTCAAGTCTCTTCAAATCCAGAGATAATTCTGTCATATGCAGTAACACAGTTTTCCCTTCTTTAGTGTTTTATTACAGAGAAGTATGCAAATGGGGGTCAATTAGCATCATTTTATTTATAGAGAAGGAGGCAGAAACACAGACACTCAGAAATATGGTTTATGTGTAAATCTTCAGTCATCTCTGTCATCTCAGTCCCAGGCCAACTTCCTGCTCCTCCAGAGTTTCTGACATGCTCAGGATGTGGTTGCAACACTGTGTGTTGTACAGTAATAGACCGCAGTGTCTTCAGAAGTCAAGCTTCTGAGCTCCATGTAGGCTGTGTTGGAGGATGTGTCTGCAGTCAGTGTGGCCTTGCCCTGGAACTTCTGATTGTATTTAGTATTACCATTTTCAGGATCAATCCTTGCAATCCACTCCAGGCCCTGACCAGGTCTCTGCTTCACCCAGTGAATATAGTACTTAGCGATATCGTCAGAGGCCCTGCAGGACAATTTCACTGAGGTCCCAGGCCTCACAAGCTCAGGCCCAGACTGCTGCAGCTGATCCTGGGAGTGGACACCTGTAGAGAAAAGACAGTTTAGGAGTCATTGTCACCTCAGTCCCTGTTCCCTCTTCGGATTTGGAACTGGAATGCCCCTTTACCTGTAGTTAGTGACATGAGGAAGAGAATGATCCAGCTCCACTCCATGGTAAGGACCTGTGTGCTCAGTGACTGTGGAGAGGACACTGATCATATGTTGTTCTGGGGTGTGGACATCTCTATATTTACCATGTGATTTGTATATTCATGAATAATGTACCTCTTTGATAAGGTCCTAGTACAACTTTAGAAGAAAGAAGTAGTGGACCATGGGTCAGCCAGGAGGATACTAAAGTCCAGTTCTAATCCTGTCTGCATAAATTAAGCCCCTACTCTATCCCCAATCCTTGTGTAGACCTGTGGATTCAACATCAAGACATAAGCTCTCAGTTTACTAAAGACTTCAGCCAGAGACAGTTGTTCCTCTTGTGACAAAAGATTTACAGTTAGTGGTTGTGAAAAGGTTTTCAAAACTTGTAGATTATGAGAACTTCTAGTCTTTTCTCATATACATGAATTTGGCAAGTCTTTATCCAGAAGACTGCATACTAAAACACCTACACAAATGATCAAAAGTGAAAATTTCTCAGAAATTTTTGAACACAAATGTTATTGCAGCATTGTCTACAGTAGATAAATTATATATACAAACTACATGTCTTTGAACAAATGACTGTATCAAGAAAACACAATATATATGCTAAAAAAAGATAGTTTATTCATCAGTAATGTATAAGGAACTTATATAACTTTGAGGAAAATGAATGCAGTTGGTGATGACATAAATAATTTAAGACCCTCTCAGAAAAAAATATTTTCTGAGTTTTATTTGTAGTCCTTAGATATCATGTAGTTAGAAATAATTGTGAATGCACATATGTAAGAACGTAGAACTGAAAATGTCCAATGGAATAAAAGTGACAAATGGATGTGGAAGGGCAAGAAAATGATAGGATGACTTTACAGGGTAAATATGTACAGTGGACATTATATACCAATATGAAAATTCTAAACATATGGAATGTTGCTATTTCAGAATGATTTTGTTTATCCGTTGAAATTTTCATTTATGAATGCAATATATCTTGATCATATAAACACTCACTATATCCCTCTTGCTCCCCTTATGATCTCCCAAAACAAAAGGTCTTTCTTCTAACGTATTGATCTCTTTTGTTTTATTAATGAATAACTCAGTTAGTCTAATAAATGTTGTTTGTATGGATATGGTGGGCATTATCTACTCGGTTCTGAGTAACCTCCAAGTGGGCATACTTCTAGAAAAAAGTGATTTTAATTTCCTAAGAATTCTTCCAGTCCTAACATCTCCTCTAACTGATCCATGGGGAGTTCCTCCCCTACCTGTGTTGTAGTCTTTTAAGATATAATTTGTTTAGTAGGGGGAGGGGGCAGGGCACACATGTGCCAAGAAACATAGAAGACAACTTGTTGGAGTTCAATTTTCTTCTTCTAAGAGATGGCTTTCAGAAATCAAACTAATATTGTCAGTTTGGCAAGAGACACATTTGCCTGCTTAGCCTTTCCACAGGCTTTCACTCTTTGATTTAACTGATTTGATTTTGAACAGGTCTTAGGCTGGTAACAACAGCTGCTAAGAGGTCATTTGTGCAATGAGAACACTTCAATCTCTGTGGGTAGAATTCCATGACTTTCAACCTCATTCTCTGAAAATTACATTCTTTCTTGTCTCTGTTTCATGATAATCCTTGATTTGGGGAAAGGAGGAGGTTGACAAAGAGGAGACACTGTGGCTGAGTACTCAGTCTTTCATTCTCTGCACTTAGACCAGTCATGAATGTCTACAGTGATCATTACACACTGCACACTGATGCTTTCACAATCAAGGCTGAAAGCAGCACTAATCTATTATATATAAACATATATATTCATAGGCACTTAGACAACATGACCATCAGCAATACAACTAGGGTCTACTTGGACTATATCATTCCTAGTCATGAGTTTTTTAACATGTTTACCTGGGATGAAGTCTATCCTATGGAACAGGTCACAATTCTAATTAGCAAGCAATTATTCAGCATGTAACGGGAACCACTAGTTGGTACCTCTTACCTGGAAGCTGATAGAGAAGAGTGCAAGGCTTGGTACTCTGTGAAATTATTGATGTCTTTCTCTCCCTGCAGACTACACAGGGAGACTGCAGTAGAAAACATAACCAGCATGGAGAATTTCCTGTTTAGTTCAAGATTGGATTCTCTATGGCCTGCAACCAAAGTCCTTAGTTCACCCATGAAATTCAGAGTAAAACAACTCCAATGATACATTATTGGCTCAATAAGAATGACTGTAAACTAGTAAATAAAAGACAACAAATGCAGGCATGGATGTAGGGAAAAGGTAATCTATAGTCACATGTTGATATAAGTAAACTTCTATAGTGACTTTAGAAATCAGGTTACTGATAGCTAAAATTATTCTATACAATAAAAGAACATCTGGAGGTATCACCATGCCTGATTTCAACCTGTACTGTAGAGAAAAGTAATAAAAATTTTCTTTTACATAAAAACAGACAGGTTGATTAATGGAACTGAACTGAAGGCTCAGAAGTAAATCCACATACATATAGACATTTGATTTTTAAGAAGGAAGAAAAAATTATACAATGGAAAAAGAAAGTATCTTCAACAAATGATGGTCTAAATATATGTCAACATGTAGAAGAGTGCAAATAGGTCCATATCTATCATCCTGCACAAAGCTCAAGGCAAAGTGGATAAAAGACCTCAACATAAAACCAGATACACTGAAACTAATAGATGATAAAGTGGGGAATAGCCTTGAACACACTAGCACAGGAGAAAATTTCCTGAATAGAGCATCAATTGCACAGGCAATAAGATCACCAATTAACAATGGTACCAGATGAAAATAAAAAGCTTTTGGAAGGCAAAGGAAACTATCAAAATAACTATATGGAACTTTACAGAGGTCAATAAAAATTAATAAAAAATAAATAATAAATAAATTCAATGTTGGGGAAGCACTTTAAAAAGTTTTCAACATTGTTAGCCATCATGAACACTGACGGGACACTGACACTCTCACTCAGAGGTCCCCAGTACAAAATAAGTCGGAAATTCCATCTTACACCTGTCAGAATGACTAACATTAAAATCAAAGCAACACATCATGCTGAAGAGGATATAGAACAAGAGAAACTCTCTTCCACTGATGATGGGAGAGAAGACTTGTGCAGCCACTTTAGAAATCAATATGTCAGTTTCTCAGAAATGGGGAACCTCTACCTTAAGATCGACCTATACCAACCTCAGGCATATACCCAAAGGACACTCCAACCTGTCACAATGATACTTGTTCACCTATGTTCATAGAAGCATTATACATAATAGCCAGAAACTGGAAACAAACTAGATGGCCCTCAAACAAAGATTGGATAAAGAAACTGTGATACATTTACACAATGGAGGAATTATCAGCTACTAAAAAAGGACATCATGAAATTTGTGGACAAATGGATAGAACTAGAAAAATTCATCCTTGGTGAGGTAACCAAGACCTCAAAACACAAACATGGTATGCACTCACTTGTGAGTGAATATTATCTGTAAAGAAGGACCATGCTAAAATCCACAGGTAATCAAAGGAACAAGGAGAGTTCAAGTGGTAGCATATCAATCTCGGGATGGGAAATAGAATAGACAGCATGGTTGGAGGTGAGGCTTAAGTGGGACAGGAACAGAATGGGTCAAGTGTAGGGAGGATGGGGAGAGAGTGCTGGGAGACACAACTGGATTGGGGAGGCATCTCAGGGACAAGGTAGACACCTATCAATAGCAATAGAAATTCCCTGAAATCTATGAAGGTGACCCTAACAATGGGAGATACAGGATCTGAACTGACAATCTCCAGTAACCAGGAAAGACTTTCAGTGGAGGGGCTGGGACACCAGTCCATCCACAAAATCTCCAGCCTACAATTTGTCTTAGCTACAAGATTTGCTAGGGTATAGGTGGCAGAGAAATTGTGGGAATGGTCAAGCAATAACTGATCCAGGTTAAGACCCATGGCATGCAAGGGAGCTCACCCTTGACACTGCTTGAAGGGCCATGATCCAGAGGATGGATAGGCCAGTGACCTAAAATGAAACCACATGTTACTGTGAAAATTAATGAAATGATTACTAACACTGTTTGGCTCTACTCATAGATTGTTGCCTAGCCCAGTTGTCATCAGAAAGGCTTCATAAAACAGTTAATAAAAACAAATGAAGAAACCCACAGTCAAACATTAGGCAAACTCAAGGAATCCTGTAGAAGAGGAGGAGGAAGGATTGTTGATTCCAGAAGTGTCACAACCACTACAAGAAAAGCCAAAGAATCAATGTAAGCTGATAAGGGCTCACAGAGTCTTAACTGGAAAACAGAGCCTGACCTAAGCCCTCTGTCTAGGTTACAGTTATGTAGCTTGGTCTTCTTGTAGGATTCTGAAAAGTGGGGTGGCATCTGCCTCTCACAGTTTTATTGGCTTTTGGGACCCTTTTACTTGTACTGAGTTGCCTCACCAAATTGATATGCCATGTTTTATTGATATCCATGGGAAACCTGCCCTCCACTGAATAGAAATGGAAAATTGGATGTGGGAACTGGGTAAAATGTAGGTAGGGACTGAAGGGAGAGGGAGGAAGGAAAACAGCAGTTTGGTAGAATGCTGATGCCTATCTTGGGTGATAATAGAGAAAAACTTGCCTGATTAAAGAGTATAGATTCACAGAGACATCCTGTTCTCATCAGGGAATTCATTCACAAAGTCCTGGACTCTGTGAGATTGTGGATAAATAACAAGAGCATCTTCTCCTAAGGTGCACAAATTGAGTATCACAATATGTAACAGGCTTGTGATTACAGGGACAGTTATTGGGACTGGAGGAGACTATGTGAAATGCTTAAACTCTGAATCTATGTCTCAAAGCACATAAGTATGGATGGTATTGATGAATCGGTATTTTTAATATCCCAACAGCAATATTAGTCATGTCGTAGAAGTTAGACATTTATTTAATTTGTGATCAAACATTTCTCTTCCAAAGTCTTGACCCAACTATGGCAGACACATGTCCTGACACTGACAATAGCAGGGGAATAATAGGTGGGTCAACTTTACAAATTTAAAACTGATTTTTGCATGCATGATGATTAGGAAATTTCCTTATGCAATGAGAATTAATTTTAGTCCTATTATTTATTTCATCAATACTTAATCACAAGTTTTGAGCAAATCTTTAGGTTACCCTTTCCTGTCCTCTCATCCCAAGACAGCTTCCTGCTCTTTCAGATTTTCAGAAACAGCTCAGCTCTGGACATGACACTGTGTCTTACACAGTAATAGATGACAGACTATTCATATCAGGCTTCTGAGCTCCATGTAGGAAATCTTGGGCATTGTGTCTACACCCAGAGGAGTTCTGTCCTCAAACTCCTGTCCATGTTTTGTTCTGTTAATGCTTGGGAGTTTTCACCTAATTTTTTCAAGCCTATGTCCAGGGTTCTGCAATACCCAGTGGGGAAGACATGAGTAAATATCCTTGCAGGGCACATTTAATGTGTCTCCAGGATTCCTAGGTTCAGCCACAGGCTGTTGTAGCTGAATGTCAGAGCAGACAATTTGGAAAGAATGCCTTTGTAACTCCATATTGTGGCTTCACACCAAACCCGTTTCTGGGAACACCCTTATCTGTAGCTGCTAACAAGAGGTAGAGGATGATCTAAGTGCAGTACATGCTGAGAAACTATGTGCTCAGGGACAGTGAACAAGAGAATATTAATATGTTACTGTGGGGTAGGTAGACATCGCTGTATTTACAAACATAATTTCTAAAATTTACACATTAATGAGGAAGAGCATTCCTTAGGTCAAAGCAGGAATCTGTTTGACACAGAATAATAAAGGTTCTCTGAGTTAGTCAGTGGGATGGTGAGTTCCAAGTCCTAAACCTGTCTGGGGGAATGCATTCCCTGTTTCATTATTGCACTTTTGCAGACAGAGCTCTCCCATCCCACTGAGAAAAATATCATCACATCCATGTTTGTTAATGTGACCCACATGTCAATGGTTCATGGGCCATCTTTTCCCCCAGAGTCAACCATAACAGTGATGCTGTGAAAATGCATTGACCATCCTGGCCCCAACAGACAGTAGAATACTGGATACTGCTGTCGTCCATCCATTACAAATGGTTTGCAGAACTGTGGACACACCTGAGGTATAAGCTCTGTATTTTTGGTACAATTTCTCCAAAATATTCCCATGATCCTGAGGCCCAAATATTCTTAACCTATAATAGTGAGTAGTTCATTACCTAGTTTCCTATCCAGTGGCAATAGGCAAATTCCAATTTGACTCATATTTTACAATTTGACATCAAGTATTGATTGTATTAAACAAAGAAACTCTCAAGTATTGTAGCGCATGGATCTCACATTTCCACTAGTCCACAGTCTCTGAATGTAATGTTGTTGGCAATGGAATCTACAGAGGAAATCAGACAGTGCACAACTTCCTTATCAGCTTCTGCAATTTTATATATCAGACATTGGTGGATGGATCTACAGTGCCACCTGCTGGTTTGGAGAATCAGCTAATACAAGTTTATATATGATTTCACACACAGTGCCCAATCTATAACTTCCACATCTGTCTTCAGTGTCCTAAGGTGATGTTGAGTAGATAATTCAAGGATGAATGGTGAGCTGCACATAGCTGTTTTCCACATCTCCATGAAACCCATTCTCTTCTTTAGGTGTTATGAGATCTATCTGTAGCAGTCACCACTGATGATGAAGTTGATAGACAGCTCAACTGATGGAGGGAGTCTACAAGCACTCCACCAGACCAAAATCCAAACACACTATACAACAATGGTGACCACCAGGTATCCAATGGCCTGTGAGAGTTGATACTGTATCAGTATAGGTTCATGGTCTGTTAATACTTGAAACTGTAGGACAGGTTTCTGAGACCATGAAGGAAGTAAATATGGGACCAAGGAATAATGTATGATCTCAGAACCTCAATTAGCAAATGCATTGATTGGCTTAAAGATTTTTGTGAAAAGTACTTTAGTAAAACCAACTTGCAAGAATTACACTAATGTGGTTGTGCATTTCTGTACATATCTTACATTCTAAGACACTGGACTTCTGCTGGACCACAAAGCAAAGTTAACTATACATATGAGGTTAAGTAACATTTAAGAGTATGAGCATGTTTTTGTTTAGCTACACTTTATTTATTTACCCCTTATTTGCCAAATTCGTATTTATTTTATTGAAAGTTTGGTGCGGGAGAATTGTCTGTAATCTGTCAATCATGTTTTAAATAAACACTGATTGGCCACGCAGAAAGTATAGATGGGAAAACCAGACAGAAAGTAGAAATGATATAATGAGAACAGGAAAATTCTGGGAAGAGCACTCCTGCCCAGACCACCAAAGCAGCAGGATGTGATCTGCCTCACTGAAAAAGGTACTGAGCCACATGGCTAACATAGATCAGATAAATGGGTTAATCAAGATGTGGGAATCAGCCAGTGAGAGGCTAGAGCTAACGGACCAGTCAGCTTTATAACTTTAGAGATCTTTGTGTGATTTTTCTTTGGGGCTAAACAGTTGTGGGGTATTGGATGGAACAGAAGCCCAAACAAATAAGCCAGGCCCCTTCATGTTACAAAAGTTACCCTGACAAAGGGCCCAGTCTTTAATAATCCAGAGGTATTTTTGTCATAATGCATAATCCCAGCTTTCAAGGTTTTATTATTTTATTTAGGAGCATACTTGTCAATGGAGATGGTCACTGGTGAAGAGACAGACTGTCACAGTATCATGCATACAAGGGCTCATTCAATCAGCATCATATTATTTATGTTTGTAATATGAAAAAATTAAAAAAAAATATAGTACTATGAGGATGAGGCAGAAAATGGACACTCAGATGATTATTAATGAGCAAGTCTCCAGTCTAATATTCTCTGTCATCTCTCTCCCAGAACTGCTTCCTGCTCCTCCTGGACTTCTGACACATTCAGGATGTGGCTGCAACACTGTGTCTCACACAGTAATAGACTGCAGAGTCTGCTGCTGCTGAGCTCTATGTAGGCTGTACTAGAGGATGTGTCTGCATTCAGTGTGGTCTGTCCTTGGATCTTCTGAGCATATTTAGTTTCACCATCTTCGGGATCAATTAATCCAATGCACTCCAGGCCGTGTGCAGTCCTCTGCTTCACCCAGGTAATAAAGTAGTCAGTGAAAGTATAGCCAGAAATCTTACAGGACAACTCACTGGGGCTTCAGGTTTTCCCAACTCAGGCCCAGACTGCTGCAGCTGAGTCTGGGAGTGGACACCTATGGAGGAAAGGCATTTTAGGTGTCATTGTCACTTCAGTCCCTGTTCCTTCTGAAGGTTTGGAACTGGAATACCCCTTACCTGCAGTGCTGACATGAGGAAGAGAACAATCCAGCTCCATCCCACGGTGAGGACCTGTGTGCTCAGTGACCGTAGAGAGGACAATGATTATATGTTAGTCTAGGGTGTGCACATCCCTGTATTTACCATAATATATTCAAGTAATTTGCATACTCATGAGCAGTGAACTTCTTAGATAAGTACCTGGAGAAGTTGGAGACAGCACACTTGGGTCAAATCACACGATGCTGAGCTCTAATTTTATTCCTGTCTGAAGAAATACATCCCATTCACCTTCCCTCAGCTCTGTGCAGATGCTTTGGATGTAACATCAGGACCTAAGCTCACAAAAGATGTCTGGCCTGATGCAGTAGTTCTACTTTGTAACATGGTTATCAGGTTGATGCACAGAAGGAGATCGTGATGATGATGGTAGTGACTGGAAATTTCTTTTTTAGTATGTATTTATTTATTATGTATACAATATTCTTTCTGCATGTATGCCTGAAGCCAGAAGAGAGCACCAGACCTCATTACAGATGGTTGTAAGCCACCATGTGGTTGCTGGGAATTGAGCTCAGGACCTTCGGAAGAGCCGGCAATGCTCTTAACTGCTGAGCCATCTCTCCAGCCCCCTAGAAATTTCAAAGTCTGCTAAGTTTTGAGAATTCACAACCTCCTTTCAGACAATTAATACTGTCATTCCGGAAGATTGCAAACAAAAAAACTTACTGAAATTACCTAAAGGGAATACTTCTCAGGAACGTTTATACATTGTTATTTATTTAGCAATATTCTCAATAACTTATGGAAATAAACTTCATGTCTATCATTAAATAATTGCATCAAGAAGATACGGATATACATGCAACAGAAGAGGGGTGTCTCATGTGAAAGAATAAGGAAATTATACCACTTTTCTGAAAATTGTTTTAACTGGAGATAACTGTAATAATTAAGATTATCTCTGAAACACAGACATTATATGAGACACTAATATTTAGAAATTGAATAGGTACACAAAACTATGTATATAAATGTATAACAATGTATAAATGATACTGTGTAGCAGAATATAGCAAAAAACAGGAATGTCAAGAAAAAGAAGGGTAGAAATTTTGGGGGAAATAAGCAGAGTACACAATATAAAGGTATAAAATTTTAAACATATATAAAATTGTTATTTTTATATTTCAACATAATTTTACATATTCTTTAAAATTTCCAATCACGTATTAAATATAATGTGATTCTGTCTATCCCCAACTATGTCCCCCTGACTTCCCTTAGCACCTTTTAATAAGTCTCTCCTCCAACCTCTTTCCCTCTTTCTTTTATAAGAACAGACTGAGTCCTATCAGCGCTAGCTATAGACAAACACGTTGTCATTCACTAGTGCATAAGGAACCTTTGAAAGCCTTCCTAAACAAAGTGATTGTATTTTTCTCATCAGTTATCAAATGCCAATAGACCCAAAGCTTGGTGGTGCCCCCAACAGTCCCTCCTCATCATGTTGTAATGTTATTTTTATTAATAATAGTCATTAATATTACTTCAATTTTTAATTCTTCTCTCATATATTATTACATCCTGACTACAGTTCTCCCTCATTGTCAGTGAAACGCAAGTATTGATTCACACACCACCTATCTGCATGCCCACCTCCTCATCCTCCAGTGCTGTTGTTATTACTAATTCCAGGAATATATTAAAGAGTACTGATGACAGAAAACATCCCACAACACACCTACAATTATCTTAAACTAATCACTTAGTTCTCCACAGACTTTGACTGATGCAAAGGTATCTTTATAGGCATTTCCTTGTGTTTGTGCGATTTTCTCTGTGTACCTGTAGAACCTCATTGTTTCCCAAAGTCCTTTCCTTCAAATGCTATCAAATACCTTCCTGAAGTCGATGTAATAGACATACAAGTTTTTTCCAAATTCTTCATATTTTTTCTTCCAGGTGCCTCAAAGTGAAGATATGATAATTTGTGTTATGAATCCACACTGGGCCTCTGCTAGGATTTCTTCTGCTCTGGCCTTAGTCCTTTTCAGCACAATGGAGGAGAAGACCTTCCTGAAAGATGTTCACTAACTGAAATATCTTACTGATGATCATCTCTACTTGCTGAAAGTCCAAATGAGCTGCAGACCATCGTAGATAGAATGGTGGAAGTAAACAAAAACCTTTATATGAAAGTAAATATCAAGGACTGAGATATAATACATGGGAAAGTTGCATGAGGATTTTAACATTGTAATAAATAATCAGAACTTCAAAAAATAACAGACAATTATTTCTATCTGGGAGGAAACCTCAGTTCAAAGGAAGAAACTATTTCAGATGTCAAGAGGTGGGTAGCCATAGCAAGAGCTGCATTCCAGACACTAGAAAAGGTTTGGTCAGCAAGAAACATAATGACAACAACAAAATTACAAATATATGAGACACTTGTCTTGAGCTGCTTTCTTTACAATTCTGAAACTTGGACAATTAAGTGCTCCTCAGAACAGAGGCTGAATGTGTTGGAGATAGCACATCTCAGGAGGATTCTAAGAATCAAACGAAGAGATTGACTACACAATGATGACATTAAAAAACATCTCCACCTACAGAAGGAAATAAACTACAGGATACAGCAATGGGACTTGAGATATTTTGGCCATGTTATGAGAAAGACTGATGGCAGATACCCCAAAATGGCACTGCTTAGAGGAGTACACGGGCAAAGTGAAGAGGAAGGCTCAAAAATGTTGGATAGACACCATAAGGTAGACTGTGGAACCTTGGGTGTTCCAAACCCAAGCGTCTAGCACTGCCCAGGATAGGAACAACTGGAGAACTGCAGTAAGCGGGCTGTGCATGCTTATTTGAGCATTTCTGGGGTATAAATAATGATGACAATTCCCCTTCCCCCTAGCCTCTTCCCCGTATTTCCCCCTCTTCCCCACATGCAACCCTCTTTGCTTCCCCTGAGAAAAGAGCAGGCATCCCAGGGATATTTAACAAATGGTGCACAGTAAGCTACAATAGGACCAAGCACATACCATTACATAAAGTCTTGATGAGACAACTCACTAGGAAGAAAGGGGTCCTGAAAGTAGACAAAAGAGACATAGAGAGGACCTACTCCCAGTTAGTAATCACACAAGCACTCCAAGCTCTTCAACAATAACACATATGCAGACAACCTAAGTAGGTCCCTAGAGGAACCCTGAATTCTGCCAGCCATATTTGTCCCAGTCAGTTGATTAATGGGCCAATATCTCATGGTGTTCATGACTCTTCTGGTGTAGTGGCAGCAATGATGAGCATGGCAGCAAAGGAGCATAAAGTGTTAGTGCTTGCCCATACCCAGGTGGCTTCATTTGGATTTCAGTTCCTAGAACTGGAATTCCAATCCAAGTTCTGGCCTGGACTGTTGGCTAAAAAGCCTCAGTGATATTTCAAAGGACTCAATATTGGTTTGTGTATGATCCATACATCAATTGTTGCTGATCTAAATTTAAGGGCTGAAGTATCTTTTTGTATTCTAACTTAGCACTTTCAAAAGCCAGAGATTCGATGAGTACTTTTCTTGCTTCTAGATATGCTACCCCTATCTAACAGCTTTAGTTAATCTTCATAAAGATTAACTAAAAGGATCTCTTGGGCCTTATATAACCTTAGTATATAATTAAATTATTTTCCGGATTCTTGAATCTTGTCCCAAGAATTCATGACTGATGTATGGCATAGGGACAAGATGTATTCATTGTATATATCTTGCCTATCTGAATCAGAATAAGGGCCCTCACCAAGAATCTGATCTTGGGAGACCTCAAAACCTCTGACTCTACCTTGATGTTAAAGGGCCTTAGTTTCTTTTCTCCAAAAACTCTTCCACTGAAGCTGTGGCCCATGGTCTAGTATAGCTGAGACTAGCTGAAACCAATCATGTGGAATAACCTTATTTCTTGAAGCCCATTTCTTTATCAACTACCTCACATATGGAGAAAACATGCCATAAGATACTATTGCGTGCTTAATACAGTTTAGATCTTTCATACGTATAGGTTCCCATTTACATTCTCTAAACTGTTGTGGGAACTCCTTCAGACAATAGCATTTAGATACCAGACATTTTGTGCGTGTTCTCATGTACTATAAGTGCAGATGAAAAACATGTGCAGCTCCCATTTTTCAAGAGTTGGTTCCAGTTCTCAGCACATGCAGAGGTCTGTGGAAAAATATCCTTACTATGAGTTTACCCCCAAATAAGTAAACATTTGTTATACTCATTTCTGAGCCATTGTGTAGCTTTTTGATACTACTACAATTTTAGATCCCTTTGGGTATTGTGTATTTGGTGACTTTTTATAGGTAGTAACAGCATAAGTAGCTGAAACTCTTGGTAAGTTATCTCTGACTCTGAAAGGTTCTGGAGATGCTAGATCTTTACTTGTCTTTTACCTGTACCTTCTCTCCTTGCTTGCTAGTTCTGACAAGTTCCTAAATTGATTCAAATCTTTTTATCACTGTCATTTTTAAGGTCTGAATCTATTGACCTGTGAAAATTTCTAATGATTTCACCAAATCCAATAATTCCTAGTTCTCATTCTGCACATGTGATTTCAAGTTTTTTTTTAATTTTTCCATTAATGATATCTTCTCATCCTTAAAGATTATTTGGATGGCATGTAGATTGCCTTCCAGGAGGTATATGCTATCTGCTAGCTTATCATAACTTTTTAATGATTTGATTGTCAATTTCAACAGTATGGATCCTTTCAGATAATCTCTCAATACCATTTGGTATGGTTTCATAACCCATTGACATGGAATCAATTTTGCCTCTCAATTTATGGTTATCATTTTCAGTGTTATGAATCCTTTCTGCCATCTTCTCAATACTAGTCTGTAAAGTCTGTATCATTTCTAAAAGCCTCTCATTCTTGACTCTATTATCAAACCTTTTCTGTAAAGATATAATATGAATTATCAAACTGATCGCAACTGTGATTAAGAGTGTATACAACCCAGTTAGGTCATATACCTCTCCTAGAATTCCATCCATAACAGAAATGAAAAGGTTATTAAATTTCTGGTGGGGATATTACCAGGCATTATCTTAGAAGTGATTTACAAATTCCAAATATATATATATATATATATATATATATATATATATATATATATATATTATAACAACATGAGCCAGAAAAATCTGTTGATTTTTGAAGCAGAACTCAAAACCAAACTGAACAGACTTTTGTTAAAGAGACACAGGTCAGGAAGGATGTACAGCAGTTGCCCATGGGATGCAGGAGTCAGGAAAACTGTGGAAGCCATCTAGATAGCTGTACACACACGAGGCTGGGGGCAAGCTGCCAAACTGCAGCAGGCACAGGAAGCACTAGAGCACCCAGCACCCATCTGCCCTGGCTTATTATTTTCTCCTGCCCATCCCATTCTTGCTGCCACTACACTATGGTTTCCCCAGTATTTTCTTCCTCCCCTCCCTATGAATTCCACTTACTGTTAGGCTGTGTCACTGTGCACCTGCTCTCATAAGTTGCTGGATGAAGTCTCTCTGGTCTCTTTCACGATGATTCGGCAGATTCCAGTCCCAGAAAACTCTCCAGGCAGGACAAACTAACTGTAGGTCAAAGGTTTTCTGACTGCTTTGGTATCTAATCCTTTCACTTTAGGCCTTGCATAGTTACACAAGATAGTGAATTCACGAAATCAAATACAATGGAAAATTCCTGCAATCTATGAAGTTAACCCTAGCAAAGACTCTTAGAATGGGAGACATAGAGCCTGAACTAGCCATGTTGTAATATTTTTAAAACATGTTACATTTTGTTTACTGGTGAAATCAAGGTAAAAATTCAGCAAGTTGCATGTAAGATTTTTGAAGAGAAACTTATGAAATTTAATTCCCATTTCCACCAAGTAGTCCAAGCAACCAAAATAATACTGCTAAGCTTGACTTAATTAAGGTCCTCTGCTGGTAATTATAGCTGCTGTGAGTTCATGTGTACAATGGTCATGTCAGGTTTTGGAGATAGCATTTCAAGGCTGTCAATTCCATATTCTGGATCTTAATGCTTTCCAGTCTTTTTTATGAAAAGTCCTTGAGTTGTGGGTGAAAAGTAGACACGGATGGCTCATCTGTGGATGGATATTCAGTCATGTTCTTAGCACTTTGACCAGATGTGAATGTCTGCATTTATCATTACATGCTACATATGGAAGTCTATGATCAAGGCAGAGACCAGAAATAATCAATTGGGTGTAAACATAAATATGTATGAGACAGATTGATAACAAGGCTATTAGCAAAAATACTAGCATAAGGTCTACTAGGGCCTATGGCATCCCAAGAAATGGGCCTTTGAACATGTTTATTAAGGATGAAGACTTCCCTGTGAATCAGGCAATGAATACAATTAGAAATCAGTTAATCACTAAAGAAACTAGACTTCAAAATGCTAATTAACCCAATTAAAAAATGGGGCACTGAACTGAACAGAGAATTCTTAACAGAAGAAGTTCAAATGGCCAAAAGATACTTAAGGTCATGCTCAACCTCCTTAGCGATCAGGGAAATGCAATCAAAACAACTTTGAGATATCATCTTACACCCGTCAGAATGGCTAAAATCAAACACACCAATGATAACCTTTGCTGGGGAGGTTGTGGAGAAAGGGGTACCCTCATCGATTGCTGGTGGGAATGCAAACTTGTGCAACCACTTTGGAAATCAGTGTGGCGGTTTCTCAGGAAATTTGGGATTAACCTACCCCTGGACCCAGCAATACTCTTGGGAATATACCCAAGAGATGCCCTATCATATGACAAAAGCATTTGTTCAACTATGTTCATAACAGCATTATTTGTAATAGCCAGAACCTGGAAACAACCTAGATGTCCTTCAATGGAAGAATGGATGAAGAAAGTGTAGAATATATACACATTAGAGTACTACTCTGCCATAAAAAAACAATGACTTCTCGAATTTTGCATGTAAATGGATGGAAATAGAAAACACTAGCCTGAGTGAGGTAACCCAGACCCAAAAAGAGGATCATGGGATTTACTCACTCATAATTGGTTTCTAGCCATAAATATAGGTCACTTAGTCTATAATTTGTGATCCTAAAGAAACTAAATAAGAAGGTGAACCCAAAGAAAAACATATAGTAATTATCCCTGCTATGGGAAATAGACAAGATTGCTGGGCAAAAAATTGGGACCTTGGGGGTGGGGTGGGATAGGGGTAAGGGGAGATGGGGAGAGAAAAGTGAGAAGGGGAGGATGGGGGGAACTTGGGGAAACGGGATGATTGGGGATAAAACAAGGTTGGATAGAGGAGCAGGGAATCACATAACTTAATTAAGGGAACCACCTTAGAGTTGGTAAGAGACATGAACCTAGAGTGGCGCCCAGGTGCCCAGGGCAATGTCCCCAGTTAGTTCCTTGGGCAGCTGAGGATAGGGAACCTGAAATGACCCTATCCTATAGCCATACTGATGAATATCTTGCATATCACCATAGAACCTTCATCTAGCGATGGATGGAGATAGAGACAGAGACCCACACTGGAGCATCGGACAAAGCTCCCAAAGTCCCAATGAGGAGGAGAAAAGAGGGAGAACATGAGCATGGAAGTCAGGACCACGAGAGGTGCGCCCATCCACCGAGACAGTGGGGCTGATCTATTGGGAGCTAACCAAGGCCAGCTGGACTGTGACTGAAAAAGCATGGGATAAAACCGGACTCTCTGAACATGGCGGACAATGAGGGCTGATGAGAAGCCAAGGACAATGGCATGGGGTTTTGTTCCTACTTCAAGTTCGGGCTTTGTGGGAGCCTAGCCACCTTGGATGTTCACCTTCCTAGACATGGACGGAGGGGGGAGGGCCTTGGACTTTCCACAGGACAGGGAACCCTGACTGCTCCTTGGACTGGAGAGGGAGGGGGAGAGGAGTGGGGGGAGGGGGAGAGGGGAGGGAGGAGGGGGAGGGAAATGGGAGGCTGGGAGGAAGCAGGGATTTTTTTTCTTTTTTTTTCAATAAAAAAAAGAAAGCCATAGACAAAGCTGATTATATTTAGATATGACCTTTAGTTTAGCTATTAGTATTGTCTCAATGGTCTGGTCTTCATCACATTTCATGGTTATCAGAGTTATTGCAGAAAGCTGAATGGAAAGGACATGGATGAGCCTTTTTGTATTTTGTACTTTTTTTTTTAGCCTGTGAGCCTTTCTACAGAGGTATCTGCATCGCTGGACAGTGCTGCTTCTAAAGACATGTGTTACCAATTGAACATCTCAGTGCCAAGCTTGGATAACTCCCTATGCTTAAAGGTCAGACAGACCCTATAGATGCTGAAAACAGTATGAGGTGCTGCCATTGTTTTTAGTTGCCCACAAAATAACTCAATAGTTAGACTTTATTTCTGGGAAAATTTCAAACGCAATAGATTGTAGGAGCCAGGGCATATGAATGACTTAAGGAAACAATCTTCCAGATATAGCAGGACTAACGCACATATGAACCTACAGAGATTGTAACAGCATACACAAGGTGTGCACAGGTTTAATACAGATTGGGTAACAGTGTTGCGAGGACACAGACATAGGTTCTTAACACGAATAAAGAAGTTTGAGCAATTGAAACTTGCTGGCAACAGAAAAATATTTTTTCTAGCAGAGTCTCATTGGATATATCAGCCACACTGAAGAGTGGATTCAAGAAGAGTTCCCAACATAATATGAACTCAATGGTATGTTTGTAGATATCTTCTTTCTATTTTTAGTGCATGTCTTTTCATCTGATATTATGGCTCCATAGTTGTATTCTTATAGGTTTTTGTTTTATTTTGATTTGGTTTGGTTTTGGATGTTATTTGTTGCGGGTGATTGGGTGGGTGTATTTCTGTGTTCTGTGTATGCTTTTATGTTTTTAATATTTCTTAAATATTTTTGTTTTATTTTGTTTTCACCTAGGTGTTTATTTTCTACAAAGAGAAATAAGAGTTCTAGTGGGGAGGTATGAAGAATCTAGGAAAAAGTGGTGGAGGGGAGTCAGTAATTAAAATATATCAAAATTTACTTTCAAAAATATAAAAAAGTACATAAAAACTGAATAAAATAAACAAGAAAGTGTAAACATGTGAAGAGTTTGACAAAGAATCATTATGTTTGAGCATATGAACATCACATGTCATTCACAGCAGGTGCAGGTCAGCTAACAGACTTCAAAACCACAGAGGCCACAGAGTCCCTTCCACACCAACGTCATCTCTCTATGGGGATTCTTGGCAACATTGTGTCTCCTGCTGGAACTGAGCTCCCCTGCAGGTTGGTTTGTCATGGCTTACACTGATGTTGCATTTTATGCCATGAGCACCAACTTTTCCCTGAAGCTTTAGTGCTCATAGAGCTCAGGTGCAGAGATAAAAACTTTGTTTTCAGGGAGATATTGATTGTTTATTTATGCCAGGCTCTCCTGTAGTGTGTAACATACATGGGAGGGGTCAGCCCCCAGTCAATATCAGGGTAAGAAAATCCATGAAGGTGACAAGCAAGGCTTTCCTATCTGAGGGGAAAATAATGAAATACAGATGCTTTCTGATGGTAACTTTCTTTTACTTTATCTTGAAAAATTCTCTCTGAAAAATTTCTCTTCCTCTATTACACAGCTTCCCAATTAGCCCTACATATCTCCTCCTACTGTTCTACTCAGCAAGTTCTACTTAACTCCACCTTCTTCTTCTATACTGCATCCTCTCCTCTCTTTCTCTCTCTGCAATGCCACTGCCACTCTTCCCTACACTGCTGCTTTGCCTCTCTCTCTCTCTCTCTCTCTCTCTCTCTCTCTCTCTCTTTCTCTCTCTCTCTCTCTCTCTGTACTACCAATCATGCTCTTTTTCTCACTGCCAAAACTCTGGACAATTATAAGTTACATTTTTAGGACCTAATCTATTTCCATAACACAAGATAAGTCACACAGTTTCTCTTAGGACAGGGATGGCATTCTGAGTGACCAGTGATCAGTCCTAGGCCATGCACACAGCTCTTTTCCACACAGAAAATGACATTAGAATGTTGACAGAGGTTTCTGTACTATACAATCCCACAGCTGTTCTGCCCCAAAGAAACACACAGGGGTTTACATTAATTTTAAACTGGTTGCCCTATTACCTCAGGCTTATTAACTCTTGTATTCTAATATGACAAATAATTCTTGTATGTATCAGCTACACACATGTCTTGGTGCCTTTTATCAGAGAGGCATTCTCATCTTGTTTCCTTTCACCTGGGCAACAACTGCAGACTGAACCATTCCTCTTCCCAGAATTCTATTCTGGTCGTCCCACCTATACTTCCTGCCAGGCTACTAGCAATCAGCATTTTATTAAACCAGTACAATTTACAAAACTTTACAGGGAATAAGACCATTGTCCCACAGTATTGTATTTTGAAACTTAACAATACAATTATCTGGACTTTGAGGTTGAAGAGTACATGCAGAAAGAGCCATCGTTGCAGGAAGTTATTTCTAAAGTTGCTTCAAGCTCTGGTCTTGAATCAGCAAAACATTTGGGGAAATGACCTCATTTATTTGTCTAGAGGAAGCCAGATATTTTTATCTAGGAGAAACCAGCCTCCTGTGAATCTTCTCTGGGGTACAAAATTGCCTGTCTGTGCAAAAGGCTGTCTTTGAGACAGAGAATCCTATGTCAGTTTGGTAGTGTAAAATATCCTACTATTATTTGTATTAATCAAAACTATACAGCTTAAGCAAAACCATCTTCCTAACAATACACAGCTATATTCGAGTGGAATAGATGGAATATTTTTATGAGATGAACACACAAGCAGTGGAAATACAGCCAAAGCAGTTCTTAAGGAAGAAATGAAGTGACACATGAGAGACATTACAGACACAGGAATTACAGATACAGGCAACTGATTTTCAGAGTCAGTGGTCCTGTAAGCCTTACTAAAAAGAATCATATCCACCAAAAAACTATTCATCGGGCGGGTCAACAGCTGAATTATCAATTGCCAGATGCTGTATAGTTTCACAGACTCTGTACTGGGAGAGATCCAGTTCTAGGAGTAACTTATAATATGTGACAAAATGAGAGACTATGTTCTTTGCAGCCTTTATTGGTATACAACTGGGGCAGAGCATGAGAAGTCAAAGAAGCGCAATCAATCTTTAGTTCAGATGTAATACCCCATGTATCCATGTGTCCTGAGGAACTCAGTACAGGAGTCAACATAAAGAAAAAGCACTCATAGACCAGTTAACAATTTGAGAAAACATGTTCTTGTTGAAAAAGAGATTAAAGTCAGGCCAGTTTGGACTGTGACTCAATATATTTCCCATACTGCATTTGCATGTATTTAACAGAATGAAAGGGGAGAGAAGAAATATTTGACAAGGGTCCTCATGGGTAGAGGATATGTCTCCTTAGACAGCTTAATCTCTCTCTGTCTACCTCTATGAATTCAAGATCCTCTTACTCCTGGACAGAGAATGTGTTAGTAAAGCTTTTAGGAGCTGAATGTTTTCACAATAATGGCTAAATTTGGAAGGTTCCTCCAGGAATGAGAGAAAACAAGAGCACAACACAGAATTTTGTCAATATGCCTGTTTAAATGTCTGAAATATAACTTCATATATAAGCACAAAATTCATGCTACAGAAAGTCTCTCTATTTATGCATGTTTTGAACTTCAGGATCATGAATCTGTTGCACTTAATATCACAGAGGACAAGCATCTTGAAACAGTTGCATGACTTCTCTTCTATCACTGGACAGAATTGGTATGATGTCATTGGGACTTTCTGTTAATAGGGCAGCACCGTCAAGGCAGTGCATCATTAAAAAGGAACAGTTCTCCTACAATTCATGGTGCTGAATGGGCTTAATCTGGCATTTCATCTTCTGCTATTGTCTGGGTGATGTCTCTAAAGCTCCACTTCATATTCCAGTGTGGTGGGATACTGATGTCTCTAATTGTTGAAAATGTACAGGAGTGCTTGCCTGCTTAACCAGTATGGATTCATAGGGACATCCTCCTCCAATAATGAAATTCATTCACAAAATTCTGGACCACGGGATTGTGGAGAGATAGCTGTATGTTTGCTAGTAAAGACTTAAAAGTGGTGGAGTGGTCCATTTTACCATGAACCTTTCTGAGTGTCTTCAGGAAGCTCTATCCTCATTCTGGATCTAACTTCACCAAGCTCAGCATCCTCTTATGTAGGTTATGGCTACTAAAGATTTTTAAGGACTTGGAAGTGTTTGATGTAAGCTTAGTGAATGGTAACGGTGTAGTCGAAAAAATGGTGATCATCTCCAAGGATTAATCCCTGAAGGACAAAAAAAATAGCCTTTGACTATATGTATATATAGTATGCTATATATAGTAATGGACATTGAGATGGTCCTGGAACTTGTCAAGGAAAAAGTACATTCATATCTCAGTAGCTTCCTCCCCAAATATGACATGGGTAGCAGCCCAACACGAAGAGTATTATCCACACCATGTTACTCTTACATGCTTGCCTCTGTGCCTCTATGAACAATCCTAAGATAATCAAAACTGATAATGGCCTTGCATACACATTTGATAAGTTCAAGACTTTTACAACACTTCACTATTACTCATAAAACCAGAATACCATATAAATCTGCAGTACAAGTCAAACACTAACACTTGTACAACACTAACGCTGCACCATTAAGTCTTGAATTATTACAGGATAATGAACTTTTTCTATTAAAGTTTTGCTATTCTGACTAATCAAAGGACCCATAGTCATTGATAACTGCTATTTGGTGCCTGGCCTCAGCTTTCAAGATTGGGAAAAGGGGTCACTTTAAGCTATGGTGTAAAGGTCCTTTCAGAAGCAGAAAATAACTTGGTAAATGTGGTAAATTTTAAATAAGCATAATCTACATAGTTGCATATTTTTATTAATAACAAGGGAATAAAACTGGTTAAAAGGATTAGATTAATTAGAATGTGTGGACTTGTTGAAGATAGTCACTGGGAGTGGATTTGAGGTTTCATAAACTGTGCCAGGCCCAGTGTCTTTCTCTACCTGCAAATCAGGATAAAACTCTCATCTCCTGTACTAGATTTATTGGCTGCCATGGCACCCACTATGATGGAGAGGAACACCCTTTAAAAATGCAAGAAAGTCCCCAATTAAATGTTATCTCTTATAAAAGTGACCTGGGTCATTGTGTCTCTTCATAGCAATAGAAAAATAAGGTTGCATTCATGCTTTTCAGAGTAATAACACTACTTAATACTGTGTTGCAGTGTTAGTTACTAGCTGCATTGTAGAGACAAACTATACAATAACAACTCAAGGAAGAATGGCTTATGCTCACAGTTTTAAATACAGCCTATCATGACAGGGAAGTCATGAACTCAAGACCTAGATGGAGCAAGTCACATAGCATCCACATCTAGAAGCAGCTTATACTTAGTTTGCTATCTAATTTATATTCACATCAGGACCCCAGACTATAGCAATAATGTTGCCAACACTTGGGGCAGGTCATATATTCAGTTTCAGCAATTTTGTACTTCTCTCAAAGGATATTCTAATGTCTAAAGCCAGTCTAATCAAGACTCATTTCCCAGGTAATACTAGGCCCTATTAATTTGACCATTTATATAGAAATAGGCTATAAAATTCAGAAGCTGCTTCTCTTTCTTAGGGAACAAAGTGAAGTATGTAGCGTGAAGATGGTCTGAGAGTGAGGAAGTGTATCTGCTAAAAGTCATAAATGACCATATCTGAACTTAGAATTTACCTCATGAAGTGAAAGGGAGATTTTAGATTTGTAAGGATTCTGAGATTCAGGAGCATTGCCCTGACTTTCTCTTCATTACTCTAGAATTTCAAATACTATCTTAGCCAGGAAATCCTACCGAAGTTCTGCCCAGAATCAACAGAAAGTTCTATGCTTTCCTGAGCTTCCTTGGGATCTGATATCCCACAGGTTTTTTTTTTAGCAAAATCAAAAATAATTTTACATTAAGAGCTGTCACAGAATAATGTACGCCATAAATTTAGTGTGCCAATCTGGAAAATAAATGTTAGGTTGAAAGACAACTGCAAACTTGAAATAAGACAGTTGCTTTCTCCAAGGGTAAATATGAACTCGCATTTGCTGAACACACCTTGCTGGTATTCAGCACCCCACAAAGAGAGTATTGTTTTTGGAATTCCAGTGATGACTACTCACTGTGTTTCTCACACAATAGTAAATGGCAATATTCTCAGCACAAACTGCCCGTTTGAGTACACAGCTTCTTCTTAGAATTGTCACTGGATATGGTAAGTCTACCTTTAATAAACTCCATGTAGTTTTTGCTATTGAATCCGGTTTCTATGAATGGAAAAAATCTATGTTGATTGAAATCATTACTATACCCTAGTATGATATCTATACTCACAGATCCAGAAGAGAAACTTTCTGTTGCCTACATGAGTGGGTTTTCTTAAATATTACACAGTTGTCTGTGAGCTATGGGATGGGATGAATCTCTCTCCCCCCCCTCTTTCTCTCTCACACACAAACACACACACACGTGTGTGTGTTTGTGTGCCATTTGACTACCATTTGCCCAGTGTTGGAAGGTGAGACATTTAAGAAGTGGCTGTGATCGTGGTAGCTCTACTGTCAACTCTAAGATCAAGGTCACCAAGGATGGGACTTTCCAACCCTTTCTCCCTCTCTTGTCATTATGATTCAGTATCATATAAAGGTGTCATATAAAGTTGTCACCCTTGGTGGTTTCTTGCCTGGAGAACACTAAAAAGCCCCTTCCTTATGGTTTCCCTCATGGTTTCTCCTCTTCTCCTGTGGCCACCCAGGAATGCTTTGCTCAGATTAAACCTGGGATTATTGATTTGGTTTGATTGGCTTTTTGCATCAGTAGTGACAGATTTCCAATAACTAGGGATTCGAAACTTATTAGTGCAGTAGGCAACTGACTAGAAATTTTTGAGAATTCTGCAACCATGTTCTGTGCTTACATGCCAGAAATATAAACTCGTTTGGCCTCATTTATTTGAAGAACAATAAAGACACAGTTTTATGTTGGTAGGATGGGAGGAATTATAGTGTTTTTTCCTCAGGAAAAAAATCATTTGTAAACAATACATTCTGTTCAAAAATGTTCTCTTTTCCAGATGTTCCCAGATCATCCTAACCTCCTTACCAACCTAATCCATGGCCTTTGTTTCTCTCAATCATTACAAAACACAAAGGAAAAATTAAAAGAAACAATGAACAATATCTTTCTGACTCAATGTCTTTTTTTCTGTGTGTTTCTCTCTTTCACACACACACAGGCACACAGAAACAAGGAGAGAGAGAGAGAGAGAGAGAGAGAGAGAGAGAGAGAGAGAGAGAGAGAGAGAGGAAGAAGAAGGAGGAGGAGGAGGAGGAGGAGAAGGAGGAGAAGGAGGAGAAGAAGAAGAAGGAAACAAATGTACAATAACACAAAAAACTTACTGAACAAAGCTATATGAGAATGAGACAAACACTTGACAAATATGGCATTGTGCTAGTTTTGTTTATCCAGATCCTGAAAACAGAGCCCACCTTCAAGAGTCTTCATATAGTCAGCAAGATCCACTAAAAATACTAATTTTGCCACTGGGTACATACTACAGATAGTTTCTTTTTTTTCAGATAGTTTCTTGAATAGAAGTAGCAGCCCATGTCTCTTTCCCTCTCTCATCTCTGGGACCCAATCTAGATTAAACCTATGCAAGCCATGTGTTTGGTTCCATAGTCTCCCTGAGTTCATATGTGCATCAGTCCTATTGTGTCCAGAGGAGACTGTTGCTTCGGGACCTTGCAATTTTTCCACCTCTGACTCTTGCAATCTTTCTACCTCCTCCTCTACCTTGTCCATCAGTCCTGAGATGAAGGTTTGATGAATATCATCCTCTTAGGGCTGAGTTCACGAATCTCTCTATATACAGTGTTCATTTGTTGTTCTCTGTTACTTCCAATCAATTCCCAGAAGAAGCACCTTTGGCCTCTGAAAGCTTTGTCCTCTGCATGCAACACTGTGAATGTTATCAGTAGGGGTTTCTACTTGGGCTCAACTTCTCTGTGATCACTGAAATCCATAAGTAGTGTCTTCAATGATAGGGTGCTTCCATCAGTTTGTGGGGGTAAGAGTCTTGGGAATAGCCAGAAATATTTGCAAGATTTCCTGGGACCTCTTTGGCCAATGACTCCATTTGAGAATGCTTATCTACTAAAACCTATCTTCTCCATTGTTTACTGAAGGTGGACATCACAATAAGCTGAAAACTGCTGTTGTGGGGATTGAGGTTTAAGGATAAAAGGAATAGCAGCTTTGAACTACCTGGTTTAGGGACCAGGCACCCTTTATCTTAATAAAACCAAACATAGACAGACCCTCATTTCTGAACATCTTAACAGGAACCTAGGGCATATGAGAGGAAACCCAGGCTCTGAAGCTCAAAATGAAGAGGAAACCCCAGAGGCTAGCAGGGAAGTTCTGTCTCACCCACCAGGCTTCAGCCCTGCTTGAGGAAGGAACAGAAATGAGACCAATTTGAACTATTGTACAGCTGTCAGCCTAGGCTGTGTCTCTGTGCTCCAAATGCCCTCCTAGCACAGTAGTAAGTGGCAGTATCTGCAGTGTCAACACTGGTGATCTTGAGGAATACCTGCTTGTTGGAGGTGTCCTTGGAGATTGTGAGCTGGCTCTTCAAGGATGGGTTGTAGTACTTCTCATCATTCCACCAAATGTCTGCCAGCCATTCCAAACCCTTCCCTGAGAACTGACAGATCCAGCCCACACCTATGCCATAAGTACTCAGTGAAAACCCAGACAATGTGCAGGTCAGACTGAGAGTCTGGGAGGGCTGCAACAGCCCAGGACCAGAATTCTTCAGGGTAACCTGGGAAAGGACATCTGTGGAGAAAAGGGATAAAGTTATGTTGGAACAGGACGAGGATATGGAAGTTCATTCCTTAGGGAGTCTTGGCACTCACATGCAGGAACAATCAGCAGCAGGAATGAGGAAATAAGCCTGTCCATGACTGCACACCAGCGAGAGTACCCAGCCCCAACTTTGGCTTTTAGCCCAGAAAGATTTGCATGCCCTCCCCACCTGCTGGTGAACTTAAGTTTAAGCTTCAGGAGGAGCCAGCCTATGGTGCAAGGCAAAGAAGCCCTCAAGGAGAATAAGTTACATGGTAAAATCAGACAATGTATTCAGTACATTGCATAAATTCATGAATGGGGTTATCTTGTGGTTTATTTATGAGGACATCACTTCTCTACTTTCAGTATCCTAGATATGCAAAGGGACGTCTGTAATTAATTGAACTTCTTCTCTTTTCCCAAGTCACAAAAACCATATAATTACTAATTTGACCAAAATCTTTCATTTTAGGGAAAACATTCACAGAAAAATAAATAATGAAAACCTATGACAAAGTTCAGATTATACAATTATGCCCATCTTATTCTCTCCTTCTTCTGAGCTGAGTGATTCACGGGACAGTGGACAATGCTGTGGTACCAGGTCTCCTACAATTGCTTAGCAGAATTGCATGGGCTCAACAGTGTGGATGGAACATCAAGGCCTGAAATCCAGGTCACAATCATACATTCCAGCTGAGAAAACCTCTCCTGCCAGAGAAAAGATGTTACAGATATAATTACAGATGCTGCTACTGATTCTGCTGCAGCTGATGATGATCAGGTGTTTGATACCTCATGTTTAAAATTTCTATCATACTTTATGTAAATGCCATTGATTTTGTCGATCCAATAGGTTCATATGTAAGGAATAAAAGTGTCTGTACAATATTGCTTAATAAAGAATTTTTACTGTACTAAGTTTAGAGTGTAGTCACAGAAGATACATCACATGTTGTACATGGTCTCTGCAGTTATTTGAGGTTCGGATAGGAAACCTTGGAGCCTCAGGGGACTCCCCCACTCTCCAGATGTTTCTCTTACCTACTATATGTTCATTCCTGGTGAAACTTGGACCAACAGCATCCCCTGCAGGTCATGAGCATCCTCAATTGAGGTTGTTCCTGAGCAGACAGAGAATCTGCTCACTGTGTCTGCTGCACAGTAAAACAAGACTGTGCCTTTAGTGGTAGCAGAGCTCAGCTTCAGAGTGGATCTGCTTCTTGAATGTGTTCACTGGCACCCTGAGTAGACTTTTCAGTGAAAGCTTTCCACTTTCTAGTTAGAACTGGATCCTGATAAGAGAATTTGGCTTAAAAAGAGGTCTATGAGCTGGGCGATGGTGGCGCACGCCTTTAATCCCAGCACTCGGGAGGCAGAGGCAGGCGGATCTCTGTGAGTTCGAGACCAGCCTGGTCTACAGAGCTAGTTCCAGGACAGGCTCCAAAGCCACAGAGAAACCCTGTCTCGAAAAACCAAAAAAAAAAAAAAGAGGTCTATTAAATCTGTTTGAAAAAAAGTTTTAGTTGCTTATGTATTTGTTTGTTTTTATTAATGATTTTGGTTCTGAGATTTACATACATGTATATGACTCACACCTCTCTCACATTTCTCATGTCCCTCTCACACAACCTCCTTTCTTCCCCAAGACCTTGCACATGTTCATTTCATTTTTATTTGTTTTACGACCCATTAACTTTAACAAGGGTTGTCTATATAACCATGGGATTAAGACAAGTGGATCCTAGTGGGTACAACAGTAAGTGTACATCTGAATATAATACCCTGTTCACCCAGAATCTACCAGAATTCATTAGTTAATGAGGGAGGCACTAGGATCTCATGATCCCCTTCATTACAAGAGTCATTACTCACAGGGCTGTTCCTATACAGGTCCAATATAAGCAACTGCAACCACTGTTGAATTAGTGATGGCAATAACTTTGTTAGGAACAGGACACAGCATTTTGTAGTCCTTCTCCATATCTTCCAGCTCTTACACTTCACAATAGTCTACGAGTTTTAGAGTAATGGCAAACATTGGAGGGCTGAGGACCCAGCCATTCTTTTTTTAGCATCCTGAGCAATCAAGAGTCACTGGACAATCTAGCCTGACCTGTGTATGAACATAGCATTCCTCTGTGGCTGCAAACATGTATGTTTAGAGAGCAAATAAGTGACATCTTGGTTTCATTGAAAAACAATAATGGATCCCTTTAGGGATCTTAAAGAAATCACAGTTTGGGGTTCTCTGACCTCCTTAGTCACGGGTCTTTGACAGAGTTTATAGGACCAGACATGGATTTCCTCCTTTGGAATAGGCCTCAGATCCAATCAGAGTTAGTTTGGTTGCCTGTGTAAAAGCCTTGTCAGAATTACAGCAGTGGGCTCATGCTGCCTTGTTGGTTAGTACTGTTGCTGGCAGGGCTCACAGCTGAGTAAGACCACTGATGCCTCTTCTCCACCACAGCCTACACAACATAATTCCTGTTAGTCTTATGAAAGCCATACAAGTAGGAGAAGACTTTCAACTCCCTTCCATCTTGACTTATGTCTGTTTTACATCAAAGAAATGTAATGTCTTTAGCAATAGTGTCTAGTTATCTAGTTCTGATGAGCAACAAAGAAGATGACAATAGCTGCTGTTTGGGGAAAATTCTGAGTTCTCCTGGAAAGAACTTTTAAAGAACTATCTTACACTTTGTACTAGCATAATTATTAGGAGCAGTATTATTCACTCATTCTGTTTATATAATTTCTAATAAACTTTTTAAACTTTTATGTCTACATAGTGTTTTGTATCCCTTATTCTTATTTATCAATTTGTATATGTGTGTATGTGTGTGTTTGCTTATGTGTTCTATATGTGAGCAGCAGCCCCAAGACATCAGAAAAGAAATGCAGATTTCCTGGAGCTAATGTTGGAGGCAATCATTAACAGCTAATGGGACTATCTGGAAGCAACATTGAGTAGTGTTTCCTAACTGGTGAGCCATCTCTCTGTTACGCTTAACTTATATTTTTAATATACTTACAAAATAGTAGATTTTTACCTTGATTTTTGAAGTATGACATTGCAGAAATAGTCATCCAATGGATCTGTCCTTCCGGAGGGGTAAGTGTGTGCTGGACCAACAGCTGCCCGGCTGCCCCAGAAAGGGGGCTCATCATGCCCGCGAAGCACCTCTTTCCATTTGTGGGGTCATAGGATCCCACAGGTCAGCCTGCTTCTTGACTAAGGGTCAGGAGACAAAGTAGTGAGGCAACTGCAGCAGGAGTTTCATTGTCCCATTGAACAAGCACCCAGCAAGCACACTCTTTTGCTTGTGAGGTCCCTGGCCAGGAAGCGGCCCAGATCCAGTACCAGAAGATCTGTCCTTCCAGAAGGCATTTGAAGGAAAAGATAGGCAGGGGCTAATGCAAGAATTCCTCCAACAATCTGAAAAACAACATGATAATACCGGGATCCAGGGAACATACTACAGGAAGACTTGAACACCCTAATCCGGAAGACGTAGAATAAATAGACTTTAAACACAACATTATGAAAGTGATAGAGTCCCTTAAACAGGATATGAAAAACTCCCTTAAAGAAATAGATGAGTTTCCAATTTTTTGCCTGAAAATCTTGTCTCCTTCCAATATCCAGGAGGATAACTATATGTTTTTCTTTGGGTTCATCTTCTTATTTAGCTTCTCTAGGATCACAGATTATAGGCTCAATGTCCTTTATTTATGGCTAGAATCCACTTATGAGTGAGTAAATATCATATTCATGGGAGGGTAAGGGGATATGGGGAGAAAAAAGTGAGAAGGCGGATGGGGAGAGCTTGGGGGAATGGGACGGTTGGGATAAAGGAAGGGTGGATATGGGAGCAGGGAAGTATATATCTTAATTAAGGGAGCCATTTTAGGGTTGGCAAGAGACTTGACTCTAGAGGTGTCCCCAGGTGTCCATGAAGATGTCCCCAGCTAGATCCTTGGACAGCTGAGGAGAGGGAGCCTGTAATGGCCCTATCCTATAGCCATACTGATGAATATTTTGCATATCACCATGGAACCTTCATCTGGCGATGAAGCTAGAGACAGAGACCCACACTGGAGCACTGGACTGAGCTCCCAAGGTCCAAATGAGGAGCAGAAGGAGGGAGAACATGAGCAAGGAAGTCAAGACTGAGAGAGGTGCACCCACCAACTGAGACGGTGGGGCTGATCTAATGGAGGCTCACCAAAGCAAGCTGGACTGGGACTGACGGAGCATATGAGCAAACCAGACTCTCTGAACATGTCGGATAAGGAGGGCTGACTGAGAAGCCAAGGAAAATGGCACTGGGTTTTGATCCTACTGCATGTACTGGCTTTGTGGGAGCCTAGTCTGTTTGGATGATCACCTTCCTAGATGGAGAGGGGAGGACATTGGACTTCCCACAGGGTAGGAAACCCTGACTGCTCTTAGGACTGAAGAGGGAGGTGGGAGAGGGAATGGGGGGGAGTGGGAGGGAAATGGGAGGAGGTGGAAATTTTCAATAAATAAATAACAAAAACAAAAAGAACAAAGACATTTTGAATTTTGCATGCAAATGGATGGAAATAAAAACACTATCCTGAGTGAGATAACCCAGAAAAAAAAGATGAATATGGTATGTACTCACTCATTTATGGACTCTAGCCATAAACCAAGGTCATTAAGCTCATAGTTCACCAGCCCAGAGAAGCCAAATAACAAGGTGAACCCAAGGAAAACCATATATACATCCTCCTGGAAATTGGAAGCAAACAAGTTTGCAGGGCAAAAACTGTGAGCCTGGGGGTGGGGGCAGGGGTGTGGGTGAGTTTGGGGGAAGGGGAAAGGGGTAGAGAGAAGGGAGAAGGAAAGTACTGGCAAGAGCTTGGGGGAGTGGGAGGGTGGAGATGGGGGAAGGGCAGATATAGGAGAGGGAAGAAGATACCTACAATAAGGGATCCATTTTAGGGTTGGCAAGAGACTTGGATCTAGAGGGGATCCCAGGTGTCCATGGGATGTCCCCAGCTAGGTCCTTGGACAGCAAAGGAGAGGGTGCCTGAATTGGCCTTGCCCTACTATCATGCTGATGATCATCTCCAATATGATTATCACCATAGAATCTTCATCCGGCAATGGATGGAGATAGAGACAGAGACAACAGACTGAGCTCCCAAGGTCCAGTTGAAAGGCAGAAGGAAGGAGAAGATGAGCAAGGAAGTCAGGACCATGAGGGATTGGTCCACCAATTGAGGCAGTGTGCCTGTTCTAATGGGAGCTCATCAAATCCAGCTGGACCAGATCTGAATGAGCATGTGAACAAACCGGACTCTCTGATTGTGGCTGACAATGGGGACTAACTGAGAAGCCATTGATAAAGGCGCTGGGACTTGTTTTTATGGCACGTTCTGGCTTTTTGGGACACTAGTCTATATGGATACACAGCTCCCTAGGCCTGGATGTAGGGGGAAGGGCCTTGGACTTCCCACAGGGCAGGATTCCTGGCCCTCTCTCAAGTAGGGCAGGAGAGGGAGGAGGGGTTGTGGGGGAGCGGGAAGGAATTGGGAGGAGGGAAGGAAGTGTAAATAACTGAATGGAAAAATAAAAATAAAAAAAATAAAAGTCGGAGAAGGAATGATAGACTTAGTAGTGGCAAGAAAAGCAGAGAAAGGCTAGCTATAGGGAATAATTGCACATGAGATTCTACATTTAACTGCAGATTTCCCACTATTTGAGAATGTGCTTTGTATGTATCTAGTTGTTGCAATTCTAGTCACCACAATTCATTAAAAAATTTAACATCATATATTGTCACTTGTATTAGTTATTTTTCTCATTGTTGGGACAAAATGCTTGACATAAGTAACTTGTGGAAAGAATGTTATATGTTGGATCACAAGGGTATAATCTATCACGACTATACAGGCATATAGGTACTGAAGCAAGAATGTGGGGCAGCTGGTCACATGGCTCCTGCAGTCAGGGAGAGCAGAGATGACTGTTCCTGTAGTGATATTTCATCTGCATTTTAATAAATAAAACTTGCCTGAAGACCAGAATGCAAAACAGCTACACTAGTCAGCCATACAGACCAGACCGTGGCGACAAAAAAAAAAAAAAAAAACTCTTTATCCCAGGAGCCACACTAGGTAGCCAAAAA
Source organism: Neodon shergylaensis (assembly GCA_025134845.1). NCBI lineage: Eukaryota > Metazoa > Chordata > Mammalia > Rodentia > Cricetidae > Neodon > Neodon shergylaensis. Next base: position 1,282,204 of record JABTXL010004585.1, on the reverse strand, counting down.
GGTCGGGCAGTGGTGTTGTACACCTTTAATCCCAGCACACTCTGAGGAGGGTGAGAAAGGAACTCACTCTCATTCAGTCTGGAGATTTCTTAGAGATAAGAGCTCTCTAGTGAATTGGCTGTTTTGCTTTTCTGATCTTCAGGTTGAACCCTCCAAAAAAAACAGTAAAATAAAAAAAAAGAAAACAATGAACCAATAAAAAATGGTGTACAGTCCTAAATAGAGAACTCTCAATGGAGGAAACTAAAATGGCTAAAAGACACTTAAGAAAATGCTTAACATCCTTGGTCATCAGAGAAATGCAAATCAGAACAACTCTGAGATCCCGTCTTACAACTGTAAGAATGGCCAAGATCAAAAACACTGATGACAACTTACACTGGAGGGGATGTGGAGTAAAGGGTACACTCTCCCATTGTTGGTAGGCATGCAAACTGGTACAGCCCCTTTTGATATCAGTATGGTGATTTCTCAGGAAATTAGGAAACAACCTACCTCAAGACCCAGTAATACCAATTTGGGGTATATATCCAAAAGGATGCTCAATCATACCACAAGGACATGTGCTCAACTATGTTCATAACAGCATTATTTGTCATAGCCAGAACATGGAAACAACCTAAATGCCCCTCAGTCGAAGAATGGATAAAGAAAATGTGGTACATTTACACAAAGGAGTACTACACAGTAGAAAAAAATAATGATATCTTGAAATGTGCAGGCAAATGAATGGATCTAAAAAACATTATAGTGAGTGAGGTAACCCAGACCCAGAAAGACAAATATCATATGTACTCATTTATAAGTGACTTTTAAACATAAAGGAAAGAAAAACTCACATATAATTCACAGTCCCAGAGAACCTAGACAACAAAGAAGACTCTAAAAGAAGATTCTAAAAGAGACATACATGGATCTATTGTAATATGGAAGTAAAAAAGGAAAAGATCACCTAAGTAAATTGGGAACGTGGGGATCATGGGAGAGGGTAGAAGGTGAAGGAAGGGCGAGGAATGAAGAAAAATATATAGCTCAATAAAAAACAAATTTAAAAAGCAGCAAGGCACTTAGAAAGTGAATAAATGGTTAAAGAAAAAGTATTCTCTATGATTTCTTGGATAACCCACTGTTCAATAATAACATTATTTCATCTTCAAGCACATTTCTGGTTTCTGTCATTTCTCCTGTTGATTCCTACTTTTATTGCCTTATGTTCTAATAGGAAGCAAGAAATTGCCTCAATGTTTTGAATTTCTAGGGAATTAACTGTGTCCTATGATGTGAAAGATTTTGAGTAGGTTCCATATGAGAAAATTGTGTATTTTCTATAGGTTAAGTGCAATATCTGTTAAGTCAAGTTCATCCTTAGGATAGTTTAGCTCTGAACTTGGTTTTAGTTTGGAAAAACTATCTAAACTTGAGAGTGGACTATGGAAGTGGCAGATTATGACTATGTCAGAACCTATTAGTCTTTTTTTCTTTTAGTGTTTGTTTCATAAATTTATGGATTCAGTACTTTTTACAAAAAGTTTTATAATTCTTGTATCTGCTGGATGAATTCTTTCTTTTACTAATAAGTAGTGTCTTATTTTAATCACTTGTTTGTAATGATTTTTTTCAGATGTTTACTTTGACAGATATGATGATAACTATATCCACAGTTTTATGTTTTTCCAAATGTTTGGCAGTTTGCTTTGCATCCTTTTATAATTAGACATTAGGTATCTTTTCTGGTAAAGTATGCTTCTTGGACACAGAATACGGTTTGGTTCTTTCCTATTTTTGATCTCGTACATTGGTTGTAACTTTTTTGATGGTGCCCCAATACCTTATACATTTTAGGTTAGTAAAAAAGAGGTTTTCTATTTCCTATATATTTGTTATATTTTTCTATTTCCATACTAGGTTAAGGGTTTGATGAGTTGCTGTATAGAACATGGTTGTTTCTTCATGTCTAGTTTGTTTATCTGCAGTCACTTTCATTCCTGTACAGTATTCCCCTAGAACTTTTCTGCAGTGCTGACTCAGTTGTCATGAGTTGCCTTTATTTCTCCACCAATATTGAAAGAGAGCTTAGCAGGGTATAGCATTCTTGGTTTAGAGCTGGTTATTTTAAGAAACTGAAATAGTGCATTCCATGTCCTTCCAGTCTTCATAATTGTTGATGAAAATCTTGAGTATTTCTGACAGTTTTGTATATGTGAGTTTTCAGGGTTTTTCCATGCTTCTTTTAGACTTCGATCTTTACTTTGAATATTTGACATTCTGATGGAATATGCATGGCTGTGTCCATTTGGAGTTCTAAATAACTTTTCTAATATACCTTATGAGAGCCAACCACTCTAGGACTTCACCTGGAGCCTGACAGGACCATTACATCCATCCACTAATCACTGAAGGTGAGTCAAAGACTGAACAGGAAAGTATCATGGAAACCCAGGATGACCCAAGTACCCCAAGATTACACCAGATGCATTCACACTGAACACCTTCAAACAAAGAGATTTCTGGTCAGGAACCTGTCACACATACCCACCATCCCTCTTACTCCTATCCATTCATGGTCATCTTCACTTCCCCATATTACCCCTTAAAATAGCAACCTTGAAAACCCACTTCAGTCCCAACTCCATGAAAAGTGTTCTGAGTTCAATGTCAATCAGCGAACAATGTGGGAGACAAGACTGTCACTATGTAATAAATTAAAGAGATTAGCATAAGAAAAGTAATTTTTAACATTGTAAAGAAAGAGAAACCAGCTTAGAGAAAAGAAAATAAGGGCTGACTTTCTTATTTGGTACAACACTTTAGTTTATGAAGTCCCCTGCCTTGAGAAGTTTCTGCTCTAGTTTTCCCTTGGGCAGGTACTACAGAGAGGTTCAATCTTTATGCTCTTCTAGAATATTCCATTCCCCAACTTCCCATCCTACTGGTTAAGTACACAAATCCTTTGTTCCTTTTTATTTTATTGAAATAACATTTTTTTCATTTATTTTACATACTGACCACTGTTTCTCCTCCCTCATCTCTTCTAGTTCCATCTCACCAACTCCCATCTATCCTCCTCTCCATCAACTCCTCCATCTCCATTGGTAAAGGAGCAGGCCTAGCATGGGCTAGAATAAAGCATGGCAGGTCAAATTGAGCCAGAACCCAGTTCCTCCCTTTGTGCCAAGGTTAGGGGAGATAGTCCTGCATGGGAAACAAGTGCCCAAAAGTTGGCTAATCACCAGGGACAGGTCCTGATCTTAAACCTTTTCTAAAAAAATTTCTGGGGCTTGAAACTGCCCCTTTTGGACTTATGGGTTCAGTCACATAGCAGACAGCTTTCAACTTTCAAACACTCAGAAACCCAACTACTGGGAACCTGCTGCCAGCAACAGGAAAAAGCAACAAGACACCTCCTATCTATCTCCGACTCTCTGATGAGCTCTAAGTACACCTCATACTGAAAATAGCCAGGACTATGCATTGCTTACAATGGGACCTTGAGATCTGGGCTCCTGTGTCAGAAATGCATATTCACAGTTCTGCTGGTTTTCATGAGCATCAGGAGACCATGTTGGTATATCTTCCTGCTATAATGCAAGTTTTATGTCAGAAACCTCACAGACAACCATAACCATAGCTGAGAGCTTGGGGGGAATTTCACTGGTCTTGGTGGCATCTTCAAATCAGACTGTATCATTGGTGAAGACCTGCAGACTCACAAAAGTGAGCCAGGGTACCTGGAGTGTCAGAACCTACAGAAGTGAATTTGTTCCAATTTGATCAAAGATTGGATTTCAGGCTTATTCTTGTTCCTTCAAGGTTATAACAGAATATTTGACCCAGGGTGTGGCAACCTTCAGGATGTTTCACTAGAGTGTGGTCACTGCATGTCTTCCCTAAAGGATGGAATAATTAACTGAGGATGTAGTTACTTGATGTTTCAGGTATTAAAGAGATAATTGCTGTTTGTTCTGTCTGTCATAGTAAAGTAGTCTTTTGCCTTCTTCCCCCCTTTGGGGTTGGGGTATATAAAGCATATGGAACATAAATACAGGTGAATTCAGTATCCATGGGTTGTCCTCCTGATTCTGTCCTTGTCCTTTGTGTCTCTGTTTTCTCTACCTATCGCTTCTAATCCACATGCCTTTACCCTGGATCATATAAACCCATTGAGGCTGAACCCTGACGGCACCCAGATGTGTGGCCAGTGGTCCAGGTAGAGAAAGTGACAGACACTGCATATAAATATCACACTGAGATATAGAGGTAAGAATCGAGCATTCAAATAGGTAATAAAAGTAGAAAAGCAGTGAAAATATCAGGATAAAAATGTAAATTAAAATTATAGATATGGGGCAGGGAAAATGTAATCAGGTTTTTGTGAAATTGCTTAGAGATACTTTAAAGGACAGAGAAGCTCGAGGGAAGCAGCAGCAAGGACAGAATATTAGAATTTATAGAGCAGCTGTTCCCTCCGTTTCCCAAGCACAGGACCTTGGACATAGGAACATGGAAAGAAATTGGGATAAAAAAAATCTAAAAACATTATGACAAATATGGGCCTGAACCCATCTGTAGAGATACTCTTCATTTCTGGGCACTTATGTAGGAGAGTGTAGCAGGAATAATAAAAACCCATAGACAGATATTGGAGTTCAAGCTGAAAATAAAAAAGGCAAAGCATCCAACTGATAGGCAGACCTTTTATCTCTCCCAGATCTGCAAACAGAAAGGGTAAGATCCTGTCTCCATGAATCCTCAGACTCCACAGTCCACTGAGTGCCTGTTTCTTCCTGCTTTATATTCCTTTCTCTTCCCAGTTATATTGCTCCTATCTCTTCCTCCCTAGTTTTGAGATTAAAGGTGTGTGATCCCAAGTGCTAGGATCACCTTTTCATGAGCTCTGTTTCCCTTTTAGACAGATTCAATCTTGAGTACTCCAGGGTGGCCTTCAACTCACAGAGATCCATCTGCCTCCATCTCCTAAATCCTGGGATTAAAGGTGTGTGCCACCACTTCCTGGTCTGTATGACTGACTAGTATGGTTGCTTTGCCCTCTGATCTTCAGGCAAGTTTTATTTATTAAAACACAAATAGTATAGCAGTATAGAAGAGTTTGAATTTATGCCCTAAAAGGCAGGAGATACTTCCACCTGAAACAGTTAGAAGTGAGACAGAACCCTACAAGCTGCTGGAGGAGCTGCTAGATGAGGAAGCATTAACAGGACTGTATGATTATGATCTGTCTGAGTCTCACGACTTAAAGGAAGAAGCGTTAAATACCATAATGATGAGTTTACACCTCCCTCCCTTATGACCTGGAATACTGAGAAGCAGAGACCTGCTGGGAAGATTCAGAAAAATCTAAAAGACTTGAACAAGTTGGTAGCATCACTTTCACAGAAACTAGACACTTTGCAAATCTCCTCTTATTAGAAGAGTAAACCTTTTCCTACCATAATAAATGGTTTAGTTCTGCCTATGGCACAGAGAGCTCCAGGAGGACTCAACCAAGAAAGAGAATTACAGGCCAGTCTCACTCATGAACATCGACGTGAAAATCCTCAATAAAATACTGGCAAACCGAATCCAAGAACACATTAGAAAAATTATCCATTATGATCAAGTAGGCTTCATCCCAGAGATGCAGGGCTGGTTCAACATACAAAAATCCATCATATAAGTAAACTGAAAGAAAAAACCATATGATCATTTCATAAGATGCTGAAAAAGCATTTGACAAAATTCAACATCCCTTTATGATAAAGGTCTTGGAGAGATTAGGGATACAAGGGCCATACCTAAATATAATAAAAGCTATTCACAGCAAGCCGACAGCAAACATCAAATTAAACGGAGAGAAACTCAAAGCCATCCCACTAAAATCAGGAACACGACAAAGCTGTCCACTCTCTCCATACTTCTTCAATATAGTGCTTGAAGTTCTAGCAATAGCAATAAGACAACATAAGGGGATTAAGGGGATTCGAATTGGAAAGGAAGAAGTTAAACTTTCGTTATTTGCAGATGATATGATATTGTACATAAGCGACCCCAAAAGCTCCACCAAAGAACTCCTACAGCTGATAAACACATTTAGTAATGTGGCAGGATACAAGATCAACTCCAAAAAAATCAGTTGCCCTCCTATGCACAAAGGATAAGGAAGAAGAGAGGAAAATCAGAGAAGCATCAACTTTCACGATAACCACAATAGCATAAAATATCTTGGGGTAACTCTAACCAAGGAAGTGAAAGATCTATTTGACAAGAACTTTAAGTCTTTGAGGAAAGAAATTGAAGAGGATACCAGAAAATAGAAGGATCTCCCTTGCTCTTGGATTGGGAGGATCAACATAGTAAAAATGGCAATTCTACCAAAGGCAATTTATAGATTCAATGCAATCCCCATCAAGGTCCCATCAAAATTCTTCACAGACCTTGAGAGGACAATAATCAACTTTATATGGAAAAACAAAAAACCCAGGATAGCCAAAACAATCTTATACAATAAAAGAACTTCTGGAGGCATTACCATCCCTGCCTTCAAACTCTATTACAGAGCTACAGTATTGAAAACAGCTTGGTATTGGCATAAAAACAAAGAAGTCGACTAATGGAATCGAATAGAAGACCTGGATTTTTACCCTCAATCCTATGAACACCTGATTTTCTATAAAGGAGATAAAGTATACAATGGAAGAAAGATGGCAGCTTCAGCAAATAGTGCTGACATAACTGAATGTCAACATATAGAAGAATGAAAATAGATCCATATCTATCACCATGCACAAAACTCAAGTCCAAATAGATCAAAGACCTCAATATCAATCTGAACACACTGAACCTGATAGAAGAGAAAGTGGGAAGTACTCTACAATATATGGGCACAGGGGATCACTTCCTATGTATAAGCCCAGCAGCACAGACATTAAGGACAACATTGAATAAATGGGACCTCCTGAAATGGAGAAGCTTCTGTAAGGCAAAGGACACTGTCACTAAGACAAAAAGGCAACCTACTGACTGGGAGAAGATCTTCACCAATCCCGCAACAAAGGTCTGATCTCCAAAATATATAAAGAACTCAAGAAAGTAGACTTTAAAATGCTAATTAACCCAGTTAAAAATGGGGCACTGAACTGAACAGAGAATTCTCAACAGAAGAAGTTCAAATGGCCAAAAGACACTTAAGGTCTTGCTTAACCTCCTTAGCAATCAGGGAAATGCAAATCAAAACAACTTTGAGATACCATCTTACACCTGTCAGAATGGCTAAAATCAAAAACACCCATGATAGCCTTTGCTGGAGAGGTTATAGCGTAAGGGGTACACTCATCCATTGCCAATGGGAATGCAAACTTGTGCAACCACTTTGGAAACCAGTGTGGTGGTTTCTCAGGAAATTCGGGATCAACCTACCCCTGGACCCAGCAATACCACTCTTGGGAATATACCCAAGAGATGCCCTACCATATTACAAAAGAATTTGTTCAGTTATGTTCATAGCAGCATTATTTGTAATAGCCAGAACCTGGAAACAGCCTAGATGCCCTTCAATGGAGGAATGGATAAAGAAAGTGTGGAATATATACATATTAGAGTACTACTCAGTGGTAAAAAACAATGACATCTTGAATTTAGCCTGCAAATGGATGGAAATAGAAAACACTATCCTGAGTGAGGTAACCCAGACTCAAAAGGATGAACATGGGATGTACTCACTCATAATTGGTCTCTCGCCAGAAATAAAGGACATTGATCCTATAATTTGTGATCCTAGAGAAGCTAAATAAGAAGGTGAACCCAAAGAAAAACATATAGTTATCCTCCTGGATATTGGAAGTAGCCAAGATTGCAGGGCAAAAATTGGGAACATGGGGGTGGGTTGGGATGGAGGTAAGGGGAAATGGGGAGAGAAAAGTGAGAAGGTGAGGATGGGTGGAGCTTGGGGGAATGGAATGGTTGGGATAATGGAAGGGTGGATATGGGAGCAGGGAAGCATATATCTTAAATAAGGGAGCCATCTTAGGGTTGGCAAGAGACTTGACTCTAGAGGGGCTCACAGGTGTCCAGGGAGATGTCCCCATTAGTTCCTTGGGCATTTGAGGAGAGGGAACCTGAAATAGCTCTATCCTATTGCCATACTGATGAATACCTTGCATATCACCGTACCCACATTGGAGTACCAGGCAGAGCTCCCAAGGTCCAAATGAGGAGCAGAAGGAGGGAGAACATGAGCAAGGAAGTCAGGACCGCGAGTAGCGCACCCACCACTGAGACAGTGGGGCTGATCTATTGGGAGCTCACCAAGGCCAGCTGGACTGGGACTGAAAAAGCAGGGGATAAAACCGGACTCTCTGAACATGGCGGACAATGAGGGCTGATGAGAAGACAAACACAATGGCACTGGGTTTTGATCCTACTGCATGAACTGGTTTTGTGGGAACCTAGCCTGTTTGGATGCTCACCTTCCTAGACCTGGATGGAGGGGGGAGCACCTTGGTATTCCCACAGGGCAGGGAAACCTGACTGTTCTTTGGACTGGAGAGGGAGAGGGAAAGTAATGGGGGGAGGCGGAGAGTAGTGGGGGGAGGGGGGAGGAGTGGGAGAAGAGGGAGGGAAATGGGAGGCTGGGAGGAGGCAGAAATTTTTCAATAAAAAATAAAATAAAATAAAAGAAGAATTAAAAGCAGTTTGTACACAATACGATCCAGTGGCCCCTTTTGCACAAACACAGCTGGAGAACATGGCTTTAGAAGCCCTGTCCTCAAGGATTGGCAACAGTTGTCCAAAGCTTGACTGTCAGGAGGGAACTGTATGTTGTGGACAAATGAGTTTGCAAAACATCTGAGAGATATATGGCCCAACAAGTTCCTGTTTTCTAGGATAGGCCTGCAGGTGAGGGGCCTTATAGAGGAAAAGATCCGCATTTAAACTTTGATATAGCAACATGTGCCCAAATTAATGCAGCTGCCAACAAGGCCTGCATATAAATAAAGTTCCATCTCTTTTAAGAGTAGGCTGAGGACTTTTCTAATACTAAACGGGGACCTGATGAGCAGTTTCAGGACTTTGTCTCCAGGCTGAAGCAGATATTAAGCAGGTTGATTAGAGATGCAGAAGCAGGACTTTGACATTTAAACAGCTAGCCTTTGAAAATGCTGATGCTATATATAAAGTTGCTCTCACACCTTTTAGGTAGAAAGGTGACATCTCTGATTATACTCAGATTCGTTCAGACATTGTCCCCTTGGATACACAGGGACTGGCTTTAGCTGCAGGTTCACATGGAAAGACACTTAAAGATGTTCCTTCCCAACAAAGAAATAAAGGCCCAGAGAGAAAGAGGGTTGTAGTGCCTTTTGGGAGCAGCATCAGGTGCAGTCTTATGTGGCATCAGATCAAACAGTGTCACAAGAGGAAAGTAAGCCCAGGTGCGAGGAAGGAACCAGGATTGTGCCTGAGACACAGGAGAAGGAAAATTGGAATAATAAATGCCGATCAAAGAAAGACTCCCAGGGGAATTCCATGTCAGGAAATGAGGAGAGGGGCCCATCCCAGGGACCAAGACAAATCTATGGGGTGGTCAAGAAGCCTGTTCCTCCACAAGGAAATCCATTCAGAACCTTTGCACTGCCTCCCCTGGCAATGCAGGGCTCATTCTCAGATCTTCCATTTACACAATTGTAACTCCTGAAGTGGGTATGCAAGCTCTCCCCACTGGACTTAATGGACTTTTAACAGAGAGCCCTGTAGAATTACAATTGGGGAGAAGTAGCACCACTATACAAGGGATCTTTGTTGCTCCCGGGCTGATTGACACCGATATTGAAGGAGAAATCAGGGTTATGACTCACTCACCAGAGGCTTTTACAATTAATTTTCCTCCCTCAAGTGCAAGCTAGAAATAATCAAGTTAAGGAAGTTGAGAGAGGAGAGGCTGGATTTGGTTCATCTGATGCCTATTGGCTACAAGCCATCATTCACAGCAACCAGAACTCACGTTGTTTATAAATGGAAAAACCCTTTCTCGTCTTCTGGATGCTGGTGTGGATATTTCTGGCCCATCTTCCGCTTGTTTCATTCTGAATCACTAACACTGTTCCAATAGGGGTCTTCCCTAACTTCAGTCTGAAGGAAAAGTCTATCAGAGGGTCCTGAGCTTCTCCAGCACCTGATCCTGGGACCACAGACAACCATTCTTGTTTTTTCTCAGGTGAGACTAGATGACATATCTCTTTTAAGAAAGTCAGTCAAAACTGGACTTTTTTTTATTTTCAGAGACATGATCAATTCCTACAGTCTGTAATTGTAATTGTAAAGAGGATTAGATGGAGAGGGTGCCCAGATAACACAGAAAAAAAAACAGATGCTATGTTGGCCCCTGGGTTTTATGTGTGCCGAGCGCCCCCTGCTGGTTATTGTACCCAGCAGGGAGGTTTTTGTCAGGGGCTCACACTGAAGACTGCTCACTGTGTCTCTAGTACAGTAATACATGGCTGTGTCCTCAGTTTTAAGATTGTTCATCTGCAGGTAGGCTGTGCTTTTGGAATCATCTCTGGAGATGATGAATCTGTCCTTCACTGAATCAGCATAATTTGTTGCATAATTATTACTTTTAGTTCTTATGCGAGCAACCCACTCAAGCCCCTTCCCAGGAGCCTGGCGGACCCAGTACATGGCATCGCTACTGAAGGTGAATCCAGAGGTTGCACAGGAGAGCTTCAATGACCCCTTAGGCTGCACCAATTCGCCCCCAGATTCAATGAGCTGCACCTCACAATGGACACCTGCAAACAAAGAGGATCTTGATCAAGAAACTGTCACAAAAGTCTATTGTATCCCTCACTCACGTCTACTCATACACTCAGTATCCCTTGTTATTTACCTTTTAAAAGAACAACCAAAATGATGCAGTTCAACCCCAACCCCATGTTGATTGTTCTGTTTTCAGTGCTGATCTCCAAATGG
>JABTXL010004585.1:1237257-1261239 GCA_025134845.1 Neodon shergylaensis | reverse complement strand
ATAGAAGACCCAAATTTTAACCCACAAACCTATGATCACCTCATTTTCGATAAAGGAGCTAAAAGTATACAATGGAGGAAAGAAAGCATCTTCAACAAATGGTGCTGGCACAACTGGATATCAACCTGTAGAAGAATGAAAATAGACCCATATCTATCACCTTGCACAAAACTCAAGTCCAAATGGATCAAGGACCTCAATATTAGTCCGAGCACACTGAACCTGATAGAAGAGAAAGTGGGAAGCACCCTACAACAAATGGGCACAGGAGATCGCTTTCTAAGCATAACCCCAGCAGCACAGACATTAAGGGCAACATTGAATAAATGGGACCTACTAAAACTGAGAAGCTTCTGTAAAGCAAAGGACACTGTCACTAAGACAAAAAGGCAACCCACTGACTGGGAGAAGATCTTCACCAACCCCGCAACAGACAAAGGTCTGATCTCCAAAATTTATAGAGAACTCAAGAAACTAGACTTCAAAATGCTAATTAACCCAATTAAAAAATGGGGCACTGAACTGAACAGAGAATTCTCAACAGAAGAAGTTCAAATGGCCAAAAGACACTTAAGGTCATGCTCAACCTCCTTAGCGATTAGGGAGATGCAAATCAAATCAACTTTGAGATATCATCTTACACCTGTCAGAATGGCTAAAATCAAAAACACCAATGATAGCCTTTGCTGGAGAGGCTGTGGTGGAAGGGGTACCCTCATCCATTGCTGGTGGGAAGGCAATCTCGTGCAACCAGTTTGGAAATCAGTGTTTCGGTTTCTCAGGAAATTCGGGATCAACCTACCCCTGGACCCAGCAATACCACTCTTGGGAATATACCCAAGAGATGCCCTATCACATGACAAAAACATTTGTTCAACTATGTTCATAGCAGTATTATTTGTAATAGCCAGAACCTGGAAACAACCTAGATGCCCTTCAATGGAAGAATGGATGAAGAAAGTGTGGAATATATACACATTAGAGTACTACGCTGCGGTAAAAAACAATGACTTCTCGAATTTTGCATGCAAATGGATGGAAATAGAAAACAGTATCCTGAGTGAGGTATCCCAGACCCAAAGAGAGGAACATGGGATGTACTCACTCATAATTGGTTTCTAGCCATAAATAACGGTCACGGAGTATATAGTGGTGAACCTAAAGAAGCTAAATAAGAAGGTGAACCCAAAGAAAAACATATAACTATCCTCTTGGATACGGAAAGTAGACAAAATTGAGGGGAGAAAATTTGGGACCTTGGGGGTGGGGTGGGATGGGAGTGTCGGGGGATGGGGAGAGGAGGGTGAGAGGGGGAGGATGAGGGAGGCTTGGGGAGGCAGGATGATTGGGATAAAGGAAGGTTGGATAGGGGAGCACGGAAGCTCAATTCTTAGTTAAGGGAGCCACCTTAGGGTTGGCAAGAGACTTGAACCTAGAGTGGCTCCCAGGAGCCCAAGGCGAGGTCCCCAGTTAGTTCCTTGGGCAGCTGAGGATAGGGAACCTGAAATGACCCTATCCTACAGCAATGCTGACGAATATCTTGCATATCACCATAGAACCTTCAGCTGGTGATGGATGGAGATAGTCACCGAGACCCACACTGGAGCACCGGACTGAGCTCCCAAGTTCCCAATGAGGAGCGGAAGGAGGGAGAACATGAGCAAGGAAGTCACGACCACGAGGGGTGCACCCAACCACTGAGACAGTGTGACTGATCTATTGGGAGCTCACCAAGGCCAGCTGGACTGTGATGGAAGAAGCATGGGATAAAACCAGACTCTCTGAACATGGCGAAAAATGGGGGCTGATGAGAAGCCGGGGACAATGGCCCGGGGTTTTGATCCTACTTCAAGTTCGGGCTTTGTGGGAGCCTAGCCACCTTGGATGTTCACCTTCCTAGACATGGACAGAGGGGGGAGGGCCTTGGACTTTCCACAGGACAGGGAACCCTGACTGCTCTTTGGACTGGAGAGGGAGGGGGAGAGGAGCGGGGGGAGGGGGAGAAGGGTGGGACGAGGGGGAGGGAAATGGGAGGCCGGGAGGAGGCGGAAACTTTTTTTTCTTTTCTTTTTCTCAATAAAAAAAAAAGAAAAAAAAAGATATTGGATACGAAAACAAGATCCAACATTCTGCTGCTTGCAAGAAACACATCTCAACCACAAAGACAGGCATCTACTCAGAGTAAAGGGATGGGAAAAGGTCTTTCAAGCAAATGGACCTAAGAAACAAGCAGGTGTGGCCATATTAATTTCTAACAAAACTGACTTCAAACTGAAATCAATCAGAAGAGATCGAGATAGACACTTTATACTTATAACAGGAACAACTCATCAGGATGACGTATCAATCCTGAATATCTACGCCCCTAATACAAAAGCACCCACTTATCTAAAAGAAATATTACTAGAACTGAAGGCAGACATTAAACCACACACACTAGTAGTAGGAGACATCAATACACCTCTCTCTCCAATGGACCAGTCAATCAGACAGAAACCTAATAGAGAATTAAGAGAATTATTGGAGGTAATGAAGCAATTGGACTTAACAGACATCTATAGATCATTCCACCCAAATAGGAAAGAATATACCTTCTTCTCTGCAGCTCATGGAACCTTCTCGAAAACTGACCACATACTCGGAAACAAAGGAAACCTCCACAGATACAAAAGAATATCAGTGTCCACCTGTGTCTTTTCAGATCACCACGGATTAAAGTTAGAAGGCAACAACAATACTACCCCCAGAAAGCCGACAAACTCATGGAAACTGAACAGTCAAATACTGAACCACACCTGGGTCAAGGAAGAAATTAAGAAAGAAATTAAAGTCTTCCTTGAATTTAATGAAAATAAAGAGACAACATACTCAAACTTATGGGACACAATGAAAGCAGTGCTAAGAGGAAAGTTCATAGCACTAAGTGCACACTTAAAGAAAACGGAGAAAGCATACATCGGGGACTTAACAGCACACCTGAAAGCTCTAGAAAAAATAGAAGCAGACGTGCCCAGGAGGAGTAGAAGACTGGAAATAATCAAACTGAGGGCTGAAATCAACAAAATAGAAACACAGAAAACAGTCCAAAAAATCAATGAAACAAAAAGTTGGTTCTTGGAGAAAATCAACAAGATCGACAAACCCCTATCTAAACTAATTAAACAACAGAGAGAGAACACACAAATAAATAAGATCAGAAATGAAAAGGGGGACATAACCACAGACACAGAGGAAATTCAGAGAATCATTAGATCTTACTACAAAACCTGTATGCCACAAAACTGGAAAATGCAAAAGAAATGGACATTTTTTTAGATAGGTACCATATACCAAAGCTAAACCAAGACCAATGATCTAAATAGACCGGTTAGTCGCGAAGAACTAGAAGCTGTTATCAAAAATCTCCCCTCCAAAAAAAGCCCAGGACCAGATGGCTTCAATGCAGAGTTATACCAGAACTTCCAAGAAGAGCTAATACCTATACTCCTTAATGTATTTCACAATATAGAAACAGAAAAGTCATTGCCAAATTCGTTTTATGTAGCTACAGTTACCCTGATACCAAAACCACACAAAGACCCAACCAAGAAAGAGAATTACAGGCCTATCTCACTCATGAATATTGACGCAAAAATTCTCAATAAAATACTGGCAAACCGAATTCAAGAACACATTAGAAAAATTATCCATTATGATCAAGTGGGCTTCATCCCAGAGATGCAGGGCTGGTTCAACATACGGAAATCTATCAATGTAATCCACCATATAAATAAACTGAAGGAAAAAAACCATATGATCATTTCATTAGATGCTGAAAAAGCATTCGACAAAATTCAACACCTCTTTATGATAAAGGTATTGGAGAGACTAGGGATACAAGCGTCATACCTAAATATAATAAAAGCTATTTACAGCAAGCTGACAGCTAACATTAAATTAAATGGAGAAAAACTCAAAGCCATCCCACTAAAATCAGGAACAAGACAAGGATGCCCACTCTTCCATACCTCTTCAATATAGTGCTTGAAGTTCTAGCAATAGCAATAAGACAACATAAGGGGATCAAGGGGATTCGTATTGGAAAGGAAAAAGTTAAGCTTTCGTTATTTGCAGATGATATGATAGTATACATAAGCGACCCCAAAAACTCTACCAAAGAACTCCTACAGCTGATAAACACCTTTAGTAATGTGGCAGGATACAAGATCAACTCCAAAAAATCAGTTGCCTTCCTATACACTAAGGATAAAGAAACAGAGAGGGAAATCAGAGAAGCATCACCTTTCACGATAGCCACAAAGAGCATAAAATATCTTGGGGTAACCCTGACCAAGGAAGTGAAAGATCTATTTGACAAGAACTTTAAGTCTTTGAAGAAAGAAATAGAAGAGGACACCAGAAAATGGAAGGATCCCCCTTGCTCTTGGATTGGGAGGATCAACATAATAAAAATGGCAATTCTACCAAAAGCAATCTATAGATTCAATGCAATCCCCATCAAAATTCTTCACAGATCTGGAGAAGACAATAATCAACTTTATATGGAAAAACAAAAAACCCAGGATAGCCAAAACAATCTTGTACAATAAAGGAACGTCTGGAGGCATTACCATCCCTGACTTCAAACTCTATTACAGAGCTACAGTATTGAAAACAGCTTGGTATTGGCATAAAAACAGAGAAGTCGACCAATGGAATAGAATAGAAGACCCTGACTTTAACCCACAAACCTATGAGCACCTGATTTTCTATAAAGGGGCTAAAAAGGGGCTAAAAGTATACAATGGAAAAAAGAGAGCATCTTCAACAAATTGTGCTGGCAAAACTGGATGTCAATCTGTAGAAGAATGAAAGTAGATCCATATCTATCACCATGCACAAAACTCAAGTCCAAGTGGATTAAAGACCTCAATATCAGTCCGAGCACACTGAACCTGATAGAAGAGAAAGTGGGAAGTACTCTACAACACGTGGGCACAGGAGTCCACTTCCTACATATAACCCCAGCAGCACAGACAGTAAGGGCCTCATTGAATAAATGGAACCTCCTGAGACCGAGAAGCTTCTGTAAAGCAAAGGACACTGTTGCTGAGACAGAAAGGCAACCCACTAACTGGGAGAAAATCTTCACCAACCCCGCAACTGACAAAGGTCTGATCTCCAAAATATATAAAGAACTCAAGAAACTAGACCGTAAAAGGCTAATGAACCCAATTATAAAATGGGGCACTGAGCTGAACAGAGATCTCTCAACAGAAGAAGTTCAAATGGCCAAAAGACACCTAAGGTCATGCTCAACTTCCTTAGCGATCAGGGAAATGCAATTCAAGACAACTTTAAGATACCATCTTACACCTGTCAGAATGGCTAAAATCAAAAACACCAATGACAGCCTATGCTGGAGAGGTTGTGGAGAAAGGGGTACACTCATCCATTGCTGGTGGGAATGCAAACTTATGCAACCACTCTGGAAAGCAGTGTGGAGGTTTCTCAGGAAATTCGGGATCAACCTACCCCTGGACCCAGCAATACCACTCTTGGGAATATACCCAAGAGAGGCCCTATCATACAACAAAAGTATATGCTCTACTATGTTCATAGCAGCATTGTTTGTAATAGCCAGAACCTGGAAACAACCTAGATGCCTTTCAGTTGAAGAATGGATGAAGAAAGTATGGAATATATACATATTAGAGTACTACTCAGCAGTAAAAAACAAGGACTTCTTGAAGTTTGCATGCAAATGGATGGAAATAGAAAACACTCTCCTGAGTGAGGTAAGCCAGACCCAAATAGAGGAACATGGGATGTACTCACTCATATTTGGTTTCTAGCCATAAATAAAGGACATTGAGCCTATAATTCAGGTTCTTAGAGAAGCTATATAAGAAGGAGAACCCAAAGAAAAACATATAGGCATCCTACTGAATATTAACCTTCATCAGGCGATGAAAGGAGACAGAGACAGAGACCCACATTGGAGCACCGGACTGAAATCACAGGGTCCAAATCAGGAGCAGAAGGAGAGAGAGCACGAGCAGGGAACTCAGGACCGTGAGGGGTGCACCCACACACTGAGACAATGGGGATGTTCTATCGGGAACTCACCAAGGCCAGCTGGCCTGGGTCTGAAAAAGCATGGGATAAAACCCGGACTCACTGAACATAGCGGATAATGAGGACTACTGAGACCTCAAGAACAATGGCAATGGGTTTTTGATCCTACTGCACCTATTGGCTTTGTGGGAGCCTAGGCAGTTTGGATGATCCCCTTGCTGGACCTGCATGGAGGTGGGTGGTCCTTGGACTTCCCACAGGGCAGGGAACCCTGACTCCTCTTTGGGCTGGCGAGGGAGGGGGACTTGATTGGGGAAGGGGGAGGGGAGGGGAGGGCAGCAGTGGGGAAGAGACAGAAATCTTTAATAAAAAAATTAATTAATTAAAAAAAATAAAGTTGAATAGATTTATCTAAAAAAAGGAGGAAAGAAAAAATTGAGAAATAATTTTTTTCATTACCTAGAGACTTAAAAAAATGAAAACAGAATGCAACAAAACCTCTGGAACAGCCTGGAAGCATCTAAAGAGGGAAATGTCTGGTTTTGTGTGTTTTCCTTGTTCTCTGTTTGGATGATATTCTGATGTGAGTCTTGACAAAGGACCCTGGTCACTGCAGAAGGCAGAGGCTGTGTGAATTTCTGTCTCCACAAGTCCATGACATTCACAGAGAGACAGAGAGACAGAGAGACAGAGGAAAGAGATGGGGAGACTTTATCACAAGTAACTGGACAGGGCTTTACCATTACCTGTGTTGTTCTGTTGCTGTCAGCATGCACTTCTGGAACTACTAAACAATGAAGAATTTCAGATGCATGGGTGGCTGTTAGCTGAAGTCCATGATATCAAGCTCATCTCATGGCATTCATCCCACACCTTAGAGACACGTGAGTAGTACAGAATCTGTGACTGTTTGGGAGATATAAAATGTTTTACCTACAACACTGAATTCTGCTCTGCTGCATCCAGTCTGGGGACTGTATTGGGAAAGTTCTCGAATCGAGCCCACTCCTTCACCAGCAGTCAGGATGCTCTTCACTGCCTAATTCTCACAGCCACTGATGGATGCCTATCAATAACACAGGGTTTTCAGGATTTAAAAGAGGGACCACTACTCTTGAACCTACATGATGTACTTATCAAATAATATGCCTAGCAGTGAATTTCAGGTTCTAAGTCACTGCTCTGGAACACATAACACAAACTTCATGAACAGCTGAATATTCATAGATGCATGTCTTCTGTAACAGTAGTTAACACCATAAATTCTTTTAAAAAGTCACATAAAATATCTAAGTAAGCCCCATATCGGCTCACAGAGACTGAAACCACAATCAAGGAGCCTCAGTAAATGTCATATGAACTCGAAGAAATTGGAGAAACAAGTAGAGGGCAAACTCAGTTCTGCACTTAGGTTTTCTCAGTCTATATTATAGCTTTCAGTTTAGTACCACATTTTCCATTGGTGGATATCTGGGCTTTTTCCAATTTATGGCTATTATCAAAATAGCAGCAGTGAACATGATTGAGTAAGTGTCTCTGGTAGGATGTAAATTCCTTTAGGTACATGCTCAAGAGTGGTATAACTGGATGCTGTGGAGATCTATTCCAAGATTTCTGTGGAACAGCCACACTGATTTCCACAGTGGCTGTACAGAGTGGGGAGTATAGGTATTTAAGTTTTCAGTATAAGGGGCTTGGGCACTTCAAAATGGCTCTGCAGCTTGCAATGGACAACTCCTTGAAGCAAGGTCTTACAGACACCGTCCCAGTAACTTGGAGAATCTTGCTCGATTCAGAGGCCAGAATGAGAAGATTCTCTTGCCTTCTGATCACACCCTACTTTCCGCTGGAGGAGACAGGAGTGTGCTTTATGATGTCCCTGGTATTCAAACAGTATTTTAAATTCAATGTAGGTTAATAATCTCTAACATAGAATTGGTAATGGGGATTCGTGTCTGTAACAGGAACTTGTGAAATTAATGCTCTGCACTGCAGAGACTTCTTACTGAATCAACTCTTTGAGATTATCAAATACCACAGGCTTCCATGCTGCTTGTTATTGGCCCAGTTATCCCAAAATAATCCCTCTGTAGAACAGGATGATGTCAAGATATCCAGTGGACTTTGAAAGATGATAGTGTATCAGAGTAGGTCAATATTCTGCAAATGCATGAGATTGTAGGTCAGGATACTGGGTCTGGAAAGGCAGCAAACTTGAGACCAGAATTATGAATAATTGCAAACTTATCCTCAATTAACATATATATATGTGTGTGTTATATATATGAATTTAATGAAAAATAATTTAATAATATTTTTTCACCTTTCAAGAATTACACTTATGTGGAAGTGCATTATGATATAAATATTTATTACAGTCTAAGAAACTGAATACCATGCTCATCTTTTTTGGTTCTGGGTTATCTCACTCAGGATAGTGTTTTCTATTTCCATCCATCTGCATGCAAAATTCAAGAAGTCATTGTTTTTTACTGCTGCGTAGTACTCTAATGTGTAGATGTGCCACACTTTCCCAATGGAATCAAATTGAAGACCCAGATATTAATCCACACACCTATGAACCCCTGATTTTTGATAAAGAAGCTAAAATTATACAAGAGACGAAAGAAAGCATCTTCAACAAATATTGCTGGCATAACTGGGTGTCAACCTGTAGAAGAATGAAAATAGATCCATATCTATCACCATGAATGAAACTCAAGTCCAAATGGATTAAAGACCTCAATATAAATCTGACCATGTTGAACCTGATAGAAGAGAAAGAGGGAAGTAGCCTGCAATGCATGGGCACAGGAGACCACTTCCTACGTATAACCCCAGTAGCACAGACAATAAGAGCAACAATGAATAAATGGGACCTCCTGAAACTGTAGAAGCTTCTGTAAAGCAAAGGACACAGACATTAAGACAAAAGGCAACCTACTGAATGGAAGAAGATCTTTTCCAACCCCACATCAAACAAAGGTCTGATCTCCAAAATATGTAAAGAACTCAAGAAACAAGCTATTAAAATTCTTCTTTTTATTTATTTTTTATTGAAAAAAATTTCCACCTCCTACCAGCCTCCCATTTCCCTCCCCCTCCTCCCACTCCTCTCCCCCTCCCCTCCCACGCCTCTCCCCCTCCCTCTCCAGACTGAAGAGCAGTCAGGGTTCCCTGCCCTGTGGAAAGTCCAAGGTCCTCCCCTCTCCATCCAGGTCTAGGAAGGTGAGCATCCAAACTGGCTAGGCTCCCACAAAGCCAGAACATGAAGTAGGATCAAAACCCAGTGCCATTGTCCTTGGCTTCTCATCAGCCCTCATTGTCCGCCTTGTTCAGAGAGTCCAGTTTTATCCCATGCTTTTTCAGTCCCAGTCCAGCTGGCCTTGGTGAGCTCCCAATAGATTAGCCCCACTGTCTCAGTGGGTGGGTTCACCCCTCACGGTCCTGACTTCCTTGCTCATGTTCTCCCTCCTTCTGTCCCTCATTGGGACCTTGGGAGCTCATTCCGGTGCTCCAATATGGGTCTCTGTCTCTATTTCCATCCATCGCCAGATGAAGGTTCTATGGTGATATGCAAGATATTCATCAGTATGGCTATAGGATAGGGCCATTTATCCTGAGTGAAATGACCCAGACCCAAAAAAGATGAACATTGGATGTACTCACTCATAATCGGTTTCTAGCCATAAATAAAGGACATTGAGTCTATAATTTGTGATCCTAAAGAAGCTAAATAAGAAGGATAACCCAAAGAAAAACATATAGTTATCCTCCTGGATGTGGGAAGTAGACAAGATTGCCGGGCAAAAAATTGGGATCTTGGGGGTGGGGTGGGATGGGGGTAAGGGGAGATGGGGAGAGAAAAGTGAAAAGGGGAGGATTGGGGGGAGCTTGGGTAAATGGGATGGTTGGGATAAAGGAAGGGTGGATATGGGAGCAGGGAAGCATATATCTTAAATAAGGGAGCCATCTTAGGGTTGGCAAGAGACTTAAACCTAGAGGGGCTCCCAGGTGCCCCTCAGTTAGTTCCTTGGGCAACTGAGGATAGGGAACCTGAAAGATATTAAAATTCTAAATAACCCAATTAAATAATGGGGTACTGAACTAAACAGAGAATTCTCAACAGAAGAATTTCAAATGGTCAAAAGATACTTAAGGAAATCTATGATTTTATAATTTAATTATACAATATTTATAATGCATGTGGCATGATATAAATGAAGAGTCTAGATACTGTGAGCAAAGGAAAATGGCATGTAAGACGGAAAGACAAATTTCAACATTATTTCTAAATAAAAAGTGTGTAGGCAGATCTCTTTGAGTTCAAGGCCAGTCTGGTCTACAAGATCTAGTCTCCTTCTGAGTTAGTGGTGAGGGAGGTCCAGGCATGCTGAAAACAGTATGCAGTGTGGCCGTTGCTCTTGGTTGTACAAAATAACTGCATGGTGAGGCCTTATTTTCGGAAAGAACTTTAAAACTGAATACAGTGTGGGAGGCAGAGGAGTAGGCAACTCCAAGGAAGCAGTGTCTTCCAGACATCGTACGAATGACATAAGAATCCACAGAGTCTGTAACATCATGGACACGGCCTGCACAGGCTAAAGTCCTGGTCTTCATGTACTTTTGCTTATACACCATGTTTTCTGATCTTGTGTTTTTATGTTTGTGTTCTTTTGTCTTGTGTGTATGTGTGGTTCTAGTGATGTAAAAATAAAATAATCCCTGTTTTGCCTATTTGCTTTCCATAGAGAAAGAAAGGTTGTGGAGTTGAGTGTGTGTGGAGGAGTGAAGGATAGGAAGGTTTGCTAGAGGAAGTCATAATCAGAATATATTGAATGAAATATTTGTTTTTCAAAAATAAGAATAAATAAATAGAATTTAAAAACAATAAAATTTTAATTTCTGAAATAATATTTATCTTTTTTGCATTTGAACATGGAAACTTTGCATAGTAACAGCAGCAGCTGTAGTTCAGCTAATAGGCTTATAAAAAAATCCACAGAGGCTGCAGAGTCCTCTCCACACTTCATCTCGTTTCTGCCCTGTAGATTACAAAATCCATTGTGCCCCCTGCTGGCCGTGAGCTGCCCTGAAGGTCTTGGCTTATGCTGAAGTTTCACGGTTTCTCTTGAGCAGGAACTTATTCTGGAAACTTCACTGTTCGCAAAACTCAGCAGCAGAAAGAAATGGTTATTGTTTTTCTAGAGTTAATCACTGAATATGTCAGATTGATTTTAAGTTGTACCTGTATTATTATTAATGTCCCTTTGAATGCCAGATACCTCTCTGGAGTATTAGCCCAGAAGTATATCAACCAGTATTGCAGTAACTACCGGAGAAGTCAGGGTCATTTATCACTTCATCAGGCTATCCCTGGGTCATGGCACCTGAATCAGATCATCACTGTAGTGGTATTTCATTTGTATTTTAATAAATAAAGCTTGCCTGAAGTTCAGAGAGTGAAACAGCCACATTGATCAGCCTTACAGAACAGGCATAGGTGACACGCCCAGTAGCCACACTTTGCCATAGAAACCTGGTGGTAGTGGTGCACACCTTTAATCCCAGCCCTAGAGAGGAGTATCAGATGGGAGGAGGCAGCTCTCTCACACACAGTCTCATTCTGAGATTCTGGGAGGCAGAATTGTCATTTCAGACTGAGGTAGAGATAAAAGCCAGTGGCTAGCTATTTTGCTTTTCTAAACTTCAGGGTGAACACCAATTTCTGTCTCTGAGTTTTTATTAATCATGCCACAAACAATGGTGTGTCTTTATCTCAGATACAGAACACCACACATCCACATAAGAATTCCTGAGACACTGAGGTACAGAAGACTACAGAAAGAGGAGGAACCAGTGTAGTACTCACAAATCAGTTAACAGCCGGGCGATGGTGGTGCACGCCTTTAATCCCAGCACTCGGGAGGCAGAGGCAGGTGGATCTCTGTGAGTTCAAGACCAGCTTGGTCTACAGAGCTAGTTCCAGGACAGGCTCCAAAGCCACAGAGAAACCCTGTCTCGAAAAACCAAAAAAAAAAAATCAGTTAACAACTCCAGAAATATCTGTTTGCAAATTATAAAACAGAAGTCAAAAAACTTTGTCCTGTGACTCAATATGAATCCTGACTGCATATTTGGATATATTTAAAGGAATAAAGTAGAGATCTGTTTGATAAGGATCCTCATGGGTGGCGGATATGTAATCGTAATATCTCTATCTCTCCATATTTACTTTCCAAGTTCAGGGCCCTCTTATTCCTGGACAAGGCAAGTGTTAGTAAAGCTTTTCAGGAGCTGAATGTTTTCACAGATAAAGGATGGATTTGTAATGTTTTGGAACAAGCCAATAACATCATGTATGATTTTGTGTGCATTTGTTCTTAAATGCCTGAAGTAGAGGTACACAAATTAACACAAAAATACATGCCACAAAAAGTCAAATTGTATGTACACTCTGCAATAATGTACCTAATATAGCAAGAGAGAATCAGTAGGTAGCTGTTTGAGCATGGCTTCTCTTCTGTCATTGGTCAGAATTGGCAGGATGTACTCTGGACTTCCATTACACAATGCAACACCCTCTGCACGATAGAGGAACACTTATCCCTACAATCCAGTGTTCTGTATGTTCTTATCTTGGGTTTCAGATTCTGTTATTGCCTTATTAATGGCTATATTGTTACATTCCATAGTTCAGTATGGCAGGGTAACAATGTGCAGGAGTGCTTGCCAGATTAAGCAGAATATATTTTCAAACACGTCCTCCTAAAATAAGGATGCACATTCCCAAAAGTCTGACTCTTAGATATTTGATAGAAATCATGTGAGAGTCTTCTTTTAGATCGAACTAATATGAGGATCACAATATGTGATACACTGGTGCAGTGTCTGAGAATCTGTGCAGGGGTTTTCTGTGAAAATATGTATACTTTGAAATCTAACATTCTCCCATCCATACATCCATCACTCTGTGGATTATATGCCCACTTGTATTGATTGGCTCTGTTTCATTGATCATAAATGCCTCAGTGTTCCTTCTGATTCATGTGATGCTGCTAAAGACTCCTTAAAGGCCTGAGACCAATTTGTACTACTCCTGAACCCAACAGCAGGGAGGATAGTTTCCAGAACCTGGCCCAAACATCCTCACCCTGATTCTCTCAAAGATTAATACACCATGGTTCTTCTGTGGTCAGATAGCTGAACCTCAGGAATAACTATTTGGATATTACTCTGGCCATGTCTGAATTATCCACTCTGCATGGTACCGTTGGAGAAAGTTACAGACAAGTTCTCCAATCCATTCCTCTGGAACTATGTCATACATGAGCCTTTCTAGTAAGAAAGATCCAGATGGGATGATTCAAGGAAACTATATGTGATGGATAGTTGGGCTTATGCCCATATAACCTTTCTCAGATGGATAGGAAATCTGGTGACAAAATTAAATCAATGACATCAAAAAATAAGTATAAATCACCAGTTTGTAATTATACGAGAAAGAATTGTCCTTTTGATGAGCATCCACAAAAATCAAACATATGTCTTAAAAAGCTTTGTGGTTCTAAAAAAAATGATACAGATGACAGGGTCAGAATTCATTTTCAAGAGGCTAAACTCAAACAAGTTATTCGTTGTCTCCTGGAAACTTTGGAGTGGAAAAACTAGATTTTTGTCTAATAATAAGATTCATCAGGTGAACAAGTATAACAGACATTTCTCCAGTGAAGGCAAACCCTGCTTGAAGATCACAGAGACCAAGCATTCTTGAGAAGCCTAGTGTCATCACAGAGCAAGGACTTTAATGATAAGAACTGTGGTGTCATAAGAAACTTCACTGGTAATGACAAGCCTCACTGTTACTAATTTCTTCATATACTCTATAATCATGATCAGCTTATAAGCCTGAGGTCTCATGCATGCAATATAAGACATCATAGTACTTAGAGTGAAATATGACAGCGGATATCACAATAGTCCTTGAGCTAAAGTTTTCTAACCATGTTAGCAGCTGTGCCTACTGTGCTTACAGTAATCCATTCTTCCAAGTTTCTAAATTCAAAATTATTCTAGACACTGATGAATCCACACTCTGCAATTGGAGGAAGCCAGGAATATACTTTGGCCACTCAATGATATTTAGTGCACTATTTTTGAGTTAGCATACAGTTGCATTGGTTCTACCTTAGAATTGGAAAAGAGGATTTACACCTGCAAAAATGCATTCCAGATGATATAATATATCATTCCATATCATTCATATGTCTCATAGAGAGAATTCCATGCTTTAGGAACATGTAAAATCAGTCATCATTTGTAGCTGTGTCTCAATGGCAAAAATCCTGGAGATCCCAAATGCCATGTGTCTATGCCTCTTGCTGTGTAGTCATTTATCCAAATCATTGTTGGAGGAGGCTGCTTGGTTGTTCCCAGCTGCTTGGCCCTGAAATAATGACGCAGAAACTGTATTAATTAAATCTCTGCTTGGCCCATTAGCTCTAGTTCCTTATTGGCTAACTCTTACATATTAATTTAACCTATTTCTATTAATCTATGTATCGCTACATGGCTGTGGATTACTGGCTAAAGTTCTGGCATCTGTCTCCGGCAGGACTACATGGCTTCTCTCTTCTCCGCCTTCCTTCTCCCAGCATTCAGTTTAGTTTTTCCCACATAACTAAGTTCTGCCCTGCTATAGATCCAAAGCAGTCCTCTATTAACCAATCATATTCACAGCCTACAAAGGAGAGTCCTACACGAAATCACTGGGTGCAAAGCACCAAGTATGACTGTGACAACCATGAATCCCAAAGACTGTAGGATTTGGTCTTGTTTCACTGTGAGTCAGTATTTACATGGTAGGATATAGGTGCTGGGGAAGACTTTAAATGTGTAATTAGTGATCAATGTTTCATCTCTGAAACTACTCCTCAGATCTCATGAATATGAACTGGGTTGATGAGTGAATTTTGTTAATAGTAACTCAACAGCAATGTTGGTCATCTTCTAGGAATTAAGCATTTATTTACTATGTCATCAAATATATCTTTTCCAAGATACTGATCCAATTATGGTAGAAGCATGTTTTAACATCAACATGAAAATATATGGATCAATATTATTAATTTAAAACTTTCTCTGGAGAGGTGAGTGCCAGGGTTCCCAGTTGGAGAGCCCAGCTCTCTGGATCCCAGCCCCTGGAGGGACATCTTATATCATCCCAACCCCTACCCAGCTACACCCCAGAGACTTTGTAGCAGTATTCCCACACCCACAACAATCCCCCCCAATGCATTTTGACCACTGGAGCCTTGGCCCTGACTGCCCATGGAGAGGTGAGTGTCTGGCTTCCTGGTTAGAGGTCCCTGCTTTCCAGGCCATAGCACCCAAGAGGTACATCCCATGCCCCACCCACAACCACCAAACCCCACAGATGCTGAAGCAGCCTTCCCACAGCTGCAATCATCTGGCACTGTACCTACAACCACTGGAGCCTTAACCCTAACTATACCTGGAGAGGAGCACCCAGAGAAACATCAGTGACTACCATAAGCATAGCCCCACCTGTACCAGGAGGAAGGATAACCACCTAAAGCGCAAGCCCACCTGCCCATTTAGAGGAAGAGAGACCCCTGAAGCACAGGCCCCATCTGCACCCCTTGGAGGGAGAAATGGGTAGGTGCCAATGCAAGAATATATTCAACAATCTAAAAAGCAATATGACAACAACTGAACATACTGGTCCGATAAAAGAAGGACCTGAACATCCTGACCCAGAAGAAGCAGAAGAAAATGTACTTAAATATAACTTTATGAAGATGATAAAGACTTTTAAAGAGGAAATGAATAACTCCCTTAAAGAAATAGAGGAAAAGAAAAACAAAAATGGAAGAAATCAATAAAAGAAAGCCAAGAAAACTAACAAAAATCAATCAGACAGGAAAAGCAAACAGTTCAAGACTTGAAAATTGAAATAGAGTCAATAAAGACAACACAAACAAAGGGAATTATAGAAATGGAAAGATCTAAATAAAAGAACCAGAACTATGCATATAAGAATAACCAACAAATTAGAAAAGATTAAGAGAAAATCTCAGGAGTTAAAGATACAATAGAAAAAATAGATTCAGCTTTTCTCCCCAGCTCCTTGGGCTACCAGCCGTCCCTGTTTAGGTGCTGAGGAGCTCCATCTGGACGGGTGAGTGTGTGCTATCCAGGGGCGGACTGTCCCAGAAGAGAGCACAAACCCCCTTCCCCCAGCTCCTTCTTCAGGGCTGTCTTTCTTAAACACGACTCCCCCCCCCCCCAAGCCTGCGTGATCTGCAAGGTCCTCTGCTCAGGAACAGTTTTCTGCTCCTACCGGGCAGGCCTCAAGGACCCCCAAAGGAAGCACGGGCACCTTCAGCTTGCCCGGAAGCGTCTCCTGTCTTCTACTCGACCCTGTCCTGCCCTCCAAGTCCGCCCGTTTGTCCACGGGTCATTGGATTACCAGGTGTCCATGTTTCGGTGCTGACGAGTTTCATCTGGACGGGAACGGTTCCTGCTTCTACACTGAAGAGATACACCCAGAGTCAGTCACAGCAAAGACTGGACAAAGACACCTGGCCTCTCCTGGCTCCATTTGAAGGAAGAGATGGGAAGGCGCCAATGCAAGAATTCCTCCAACAACCTGAAAGGCAACATGACATCAACAGAATCCAGGGATCCCAAAACAAGAAGAATTGTGCACCCTACTACAGAAGAATTAAAAGAAATCGACTCAAAAGTGAATTATATGAAATTAATAGAGGAACTTAAACAGGAGATGGAAAAACTGCCATAAACAATAAGAGATTACAAACAAAAAGGTAGAGGAAGTGAATAAATTGCTCAAAGATACCCAAGAAAACCAAGAAAAAGCAATCAAACAGGTAAGGGAAGCGGTTCAAGACTTGAAGAAGGAAATGGAAGTAATGAAGAATGATGGAAAATCTGGGTAAATGAACAGTAACTACAGAGACAAGTACTACCAAAAAATTACAAGAGATAGAAGAAAGAATGTCAGACACTGAAGATACCATAGAGAAAATAAACACACTGATCAAAGAAAACAGCAAAACCAACAAATTCTCATCACAAAACATTCAGGAAATCTGGGACACAATAAAAAGACCAAACCTAAGGATTAAAGGGGTAGAAGAAGGAAAAGAAGTACAGCTCAACGGTCCAGAAAATATATTTAATATAATTATAGAAGAAAACTTTCCCAACTGAAAGAAAGATATTCCTTTGAAGGTTCAGGAGGCATACAAAACACCGAATAGACTGGACCGAAAAAAAAAACATCTCCTCGCCATATAATAATAGAATCACAAAACATACAGAATAGAGAAAGAATATTAAGAGCTGCAAAGGAAAAAGCCCAAGTTACTTATAAAGGTAAACCTATCAGACTTACACCTGACTTCTCTATGGAAACCATGAAAGCCAGAAGGTCCTGGATAGATGTACTGCAAAAACTAAGAGATCATGGATGCAAGCCCAGACTACTATACCCAGCCAAACTTTCGTTCACTATAAATGGAGAAAACAAAATTTTCCAGGATAAAAACAAATTTAAACAATACCTAGCCACAAATCCAGCCTTACAGAAAGTAATAGAAGGAAAATCACAACCCAAAGAGTCCAACGATGCCCACAATAACTCAGATATCTAATGACCCTTCACCAGCACAACTCGAAGAAGGGAAACACGCAAACTCTATTACCAAAAAAAAAAAAAGAAAAAATGACCGGCGTTAACAACCACTGGTCATTAATATCACTTAATATCAATGGACTCAACTCAACTATAAAGAGGCACAGGATAAGAGATTGGATACAAAAACAGGATCCAACATTCTGCTGTTTACAAGAAACACAACTCAACCACAAAGACAGACATCTACTCAAAGTAAAGGGCTGGGAAAAGGTTTATCAAGCAAATGGTCCTAAGAAACAAGCAGGTGTAGCAATACTAATTTCTAACAAAGTTGACTTCAAACTTAAATCAATCAGAAGAAATAGAGAGGGACATTTTATAAACATAACAGGAACAATTCATCAGGACAAAGTCTCAATCCTGAATATCTATGCCCCTAATATAAAAGCACCCACTTATGTAAAAGAAACATTACTAAAATTCAAGGCAGTCATCAAACCACACACACTAATAGTAGGAGATTTCAACATTCCTCTCTCACAAATGGACAGGTCAATCAGACAGAAACCTAACAGAGAAATAAGAGGATTAAGGGAGGCAATGAATCAAATGGACTTAACAGACATCTATAGGTCATTCCACCCAAATAGTAAAGAATATACCTTCTTCTCTGCAGCTCATGGAACCTTCTCGAAAATTGACCACATATCGGTAACAAAGCTAACTTACACAGTTACAAAAAAATATTAGTAACCACCTGTGTCTTATTGGATCACAATGGATTAAAGTTAGAATTCAACAACAATGCTATCCCTACAAAGCCTACGAACTCATGGAAAATGGACCGTCAACTACTGAACTACACCAGGATCAAGGAAGAAATAAAGAAAGAAATTGAAGTCTTCCTTGAATTCAATGAAAATAAAGAAACAACATACTCAAACCTATGGGACACTATGAAAGCAGTGCTAAGAGGAAATTTCATAGCACTAAGTGCCCACTTAAAGAAAACAGAGAAAGCACACATTGGAGACTTAACAGCCCACCCGAAAGCTCTAGAAAAAAAAGAAGCAGACTCACCTAGGAGGAGTAGAAGACTGGAAATAATGAAACTAAGGGCTGAATTCAACAAAATAGAAACACAGAAAGCAATCCAAAGAATCAATGAAACAAAAAGCTGGTTCTTGGAGAAAATCAACAAGATTGATAAACCCCTATTCAAACTAATCAAACGGCAGAGAGAGAATACACAAATTAACAAGATCAGAAATAAAAAGGGGGACATAACCACAGACACAGAGGAAATTTAGAAAATCATTAGATCTTACTACAAAAGCCTATATGCCACAAAATTGGAAAATGTTAAAGAAATGGACACCGTTTTAGATAAGTACCATATAACAAAGTTAGACCAGGACCAAATGAACAATCTAAATAGACCTGTTAGTCGCGAAGAATTAGAAGTTGTTATAAAAAACCTCCTTACCAAAAGAAGCCCAGGTCCAGATGGTTTCAATGCAGAATTCTACCAGAACTTCCAAGAAGACCTAATACCTATACTCCTTAAAGTATTTCACAATATAGAAACAGAAAAGTCATTTCAAAATTCCTTTTATGAAGCTACAGTTACCCTAATACCAAAACCACACAAAGACTCAACCAAGTAAGAGAATTACAGGCCAATCTCACTCATGAACATCGATGCAAAAATGCTCAATAAAATACTGGCAAACCGAATCCAAGAACACATTAGAAAAATTATCCATTATGATCAAGTAGGCTTCATCCCAGGGATGCGGGGCTGGTTCAACATACGAAAATCTATCAATGTAATCTATCATATAAATAAACTGAAACAAAAAAACCATATGATCATTTCATTAGATTCTGAAAAAGCATTTGACAAAATTCAACATCCTTTTATGATAAAAGTCTTGGAGAGATTAGGAATACAAGCGTCATACCTAAATATAATAAAAGCTATTTACAGCAAGCCGACAGCTAACATCAAATTAAATGGAGAGAAACTCAAAGCCATCCCACTAAAATCAGGAACAGGACAAGGCTGTCCACTCTCTCCATACCTTCTCAATATAGTGCTTGAAGTTCTAGCAATAGCAATAAGACAACATAAGGGGATCAAAGGGATTTGAATTGGAAAGGAAGAAGTTAAACTTTCATTATTTGCAGATGATATGATAGTATACAAGAGCGACCCCAAAAACTCCAGCAAAGAACTCCTACAGCTGATAAACACCTTTAGTAGCATGGCAGGATACAAGATCAATTCCAAAAAATCAGTTGCCCTCCTATACACAAAGGATAAGGAAGCAGAGAGGGAAATCAGAGAAGCATCACCTTTCACGATAGCCACAAATAGCATAAGATATCTTGGGGTAACTCTAACCAAGGATGTGAAGGATCTATTTGACAAGAACTTTAAGTCCTTGAAGAAAAAAATTGAGGAGAATACCAGAAAATGGAAGGATCTTCCTTGCTCTTGGATTAAGAGGATCAACATAGTAAAAATGGCAATTCTACCAAGGGCAATTTATAGATTCAATGCAATCCCCATTAAAATCCCATCGAAATTCTTCACAGATCTTGAGAAGACATTAATCAACTTTATATGGAAAAACAAAAAACCCAGGATAGCCAAAACAATCCTATACAATAAAGGAACTTCTGGAGGCATTACCATCCCTGACTTCAAACTCTATTACAGAGCTTCAGTATTGAAAACAGCTTGGTATTGGCATAAAAACAGAGAAGTCAATCGATGGAATAGAGTAGAAGACCCAGATTTTATCCCACAAAGCTATAAACACTTGATTTTTGATAAATGAGCTAAAAGTATCCAATGGAAGAAAGATAGCATCGTCAACAAATGGTGCTGGAAGAACTGGTTGTCAACCTGTAGAAGAATGAATACAGATCCATATCTATCGCCATGCACAAAAATCAAGTCCAAATGGATTAAGGACCTCAATATCAGGCTGAACACACTGAACCTGATAGAAGAGAAAGTGGGAAGTACTCTACATCATATGGGCACAGGAGACCACTTCCTACGCTTATCCCCAGCAGCACAGACATTAAGGACAACATTGAATAAATGGGACCTCCTGAAACTGAGAATCTTCTGTAAAGCAAAGGACACTGTCACTAAGACAAAAAGGCAACCCACTGACTGGGAGACGATCTTCACCAACCCTGCAACAAACAAAGGTCTGATCTCCAAAATATATAAAGAACTCAAGAAACTAGACTTTAAAATGCTAATTAACCCAATTAAAAAATGGGGCACTGAAAAAAAAATGGGGCACTGAACTGAACAGAGAATTCTCAACAGAAGAAATTCAAATGGCCAAAAGACACTTAAGGTCATGCTCATCCTCTTGGTGATCAGGGAAATGCAAATTAAAACAACTTTGAGATACCATCTTACACCTGTCAGAATGGCTAAAATCAAAAATACCATTGATAGCCTTTGCTGGAGAGGTTGTGGAGTAAGGGGCACACTCATCCATTGCTGGTGGGAATGCAAACTTGTGCAACAACTTTGGAAATCAGTGTGGCGATTTCTCAGGAAATTCGGGATCAACTTACCCCAAGATCCAGTCATACCACTCTTGGGAATATACCCAAGAGATGCCCTATCATATGACAAAAGCATTTGTTCAACTATGTTCATAGCAGCATTATTTGTAATAGCCAGAACCTGGAAACAACCTAGATGCCCTTCAAAGGAAGAATGGTTGAAAAAAGTGTGGAATATATACATAAAAAACAACGTCTTAGCGAATTTTGCATGCAAATGGATGGAAATTGAAAACACTATCCTGAGTGAGGTATCCCAGTCCCAAAAAGATGAACATGGGATGTACTCACTCATAATTTGTTTCTAGCCATAAATAAAGGACATTGAGCATGTAATTTGTGATCCTAGAAAAGCTAAATAGGAAGGTGAACCCAAAGAAAAACATCTAGTCATCCGCCTGGATATGGGAAATAGACAAGATTGCAGGGAAAAACCAGGGAACTTGGGGATGAGGTGGAATGGGGCTAAGGGGAAATGGGGTGAGAAACGTGAGAGGGGGAGAATGGGGGGAGCTTGGGGGAATGGGATTGTTGGGATAAAGGAAGGGTGGACACGGGAGCAGAGAAATATATAGCCTAATAAGGGAGCCATCTTAGGGTTGGCAAGAGACTGGACTCTAGAGGGGCTTGCAGGTGTCCAGGGAGATGTCCCCAGCTAGTACCTTGAGCAACTGATGAGAGGGAACCTGAAATGACCCTATCCTGTAGCCATACTGATGAATATCTTGCATATCACCTTAGAACTTTCATCTGGCGATGGATCGAGATAGAGACAGAGACCCAAATTGGAGCACCAGACTGAGCTCTTAAGATCCAAATGAGGAGCAGAAGGAGGAAGAACATGAACAAATAACTCAGGACCACGAGGGGTGCACCCACCCACTGTGATAGTGGAACTGATCTATTGGGATCTCACCAAGGCCAGCGGGACTGGGACTGAATAAGCATGGGATGAAACCAGACTTTCTAAACGTGGCGGACAATGAAGGCTGATGAGAAGCCAAGGTCAATGGCACTAGGTTTTGATCCTAATACATGAACTGGCTTTGTGGGAGCCTAGCCTGTTTGGATGCTCACCTTCCTGGTCCTGGATAGAAGTGGGAGGACCTTGGACTTCCGCAGGGCAGGAAATCTGGACCGCTCTTCATTCTCGAGAGGGAGGGGGAATGGAGTGAGTGGGAGGGGGAGAGGGGGAGGGTAGTGGGGTGAGGGGGCGATGTGTGCGAGGAGGGGGTGGGAAATGGGAAATTTTTTTGCAACAACTAAAAAATAAATAAAATAAACAAAAAAAATAGATTCATTGGTAGAAGAAAGTGTTAAATCCCACAAATCCATAATACAAAACATCCAGAAAATCTCTGTTGTAATAGGGGTGGCTGGCTACGTTCAGCCACCCGGCCGCCTGCACGCCTAGCTTTGTACCCAAAATAATTACACAGAAACTGTATTCTTTTAAACACTGTTTGGCCCATTATATCTAGCCTCTTCTCGGCTAACTCTCGCACCTGGACTAGCCCATTTCTAATAATCTGTGTAGCCCACGAGGTGGCTTACCAGAGAAGATCTTAACCTGCGTCTGTCTGGAGTGGGAGAATCATGGCGACTCCTTGACTCAGCTTCTTTCTCCCAGCCTTCTGTTCTGTTTACTCCGCCTACCTAATTTTATGTCCTATTAAAGGGCCAAGGCAGTCTCTTTATTTAACCAATGAAATGAACACAAAACAGAAGACTCTCCCCCATCAAATCTGGGACACCATGAAAAGACAAAACCTAAGAAAAATAGAGAGAGAAGAAAATATATCAACAAAATCATAGAAGAAAATTTTCCCAACCTAAAGAAGGATAATCCTAGGAAGTTATTAGATTACAGAACATCAAATAGACTGGAACAAAAAAAAGTCCCCTCAACATATAATAAGCAAAACACTAAACATAGGGAATAAAGAAAGAATATTAAGAGACACAAAAGAAAAGCACCAATGAATATGTAAAAGCAGACCTATCAAACTTACCCCAGACTTCTCAATGGAAACTCTGAAAACCGGGTGGTCCTAGACAGGTATACTGCAAAAATTAAGAGACCACAGATACAAGCCCAGACTTGCATTGAAGATTTTAATCACCATAGTCAGGGAAGACAAGGTATTCCATGACAAAACCAGGTTTAAACAATACATAGCCACAAATTCAGTCTTACAGAAAGTACTAGAAAGAAAGCTCTTACCCAAGGAACTAAGATGTCCCCACTAAAACACAGGCAAGAGACAACCTCATATCTCACACAAGCAAACCCAAAGAAGGGAAACACACAAACACTACCACCAAAAAATGATGTGAATAAACAAACACTGTTTATTAATATTTCTTAATACCAATGGACTCAATTAACTTATAAAAAGACAAAGATTAACAGAATGGAAACAAAAATAGGATCAATTCTTCAACTGCATACAAGAAATAAACTTCCACCTCAAAGACAGACATTATCTCAGAGTAAAGAATTGAGAAAATTTTCAAATTAAATGAACCTAAGAAACAGCAAGTATAGCTATTTTAATATCTAACAAAATAGACTTAAAACTAAAATTCATCAGAAGAGATGGAGAAAGATACTTTATATGCATCACAAGAAAAAGGCATCA
>JABTXL010004585.1:1199749-1232257 GCA_025134845.1 Neodon shergylaensis | reverse complement strand
ACACATATGTAAAAGAAACATTACTAAAACTTAAATCACACACCAAACCCCACACATTAATAGTAGGAGATTTCAATACCTCACTCTCCCCAATGGACATATCAACCAGACAAAAACTTAACAGAGAAATAAGAGAACTGACGGATGTCATGACTCAAATGGAATTAACAGAAATCTACAGAACATTCCACCCAAACAAAAAAAATATATACCTTCTTCTCAGGAACTCATGAAACCTTCTCTAAAACTGAACACATACTCAGTAACAAAGCAAACCTTAACAGATACAAAAAAGTTGAAGTAACTCCCTGTATCTTAACAGATCACCATGGTATAAAGTTAGAATTTAATAATAACACTAATTGCAAAAAGCCCACAAACAGATAGAAGTTGAAAAGTTCTCAGTTGAACCACCATTGGGACAAAGAAGAAATAATAAAGAAATAAAAGACTTCCTAGAATTCAATAAAAATGAAGGCAAAATATGCCCAACCTATGGGACACTATGAAAGCAATGCTAAAAGGAAAGTTCATAGCACTATCTGCCTACATAAAAAAAAAGAGGAGAAAACTCACACTAGTATCTTAACAGCACACATGAAAGCTCTAGAACAAAAAGAAGCAGACTCACCCAGGAGGAGTAGACGTCAGGAAATAATCAAATTAAGAACAGAAATTAATAGAATAGAAACAAAACAATACAAAGAATCCATGAAACAAAGAGCTGATCCTTTGAGAAAATCAACAGGATAGACAAACTCTTATACAAACTAATCAAAAGGTAGAGAGAGAAAACCCTAATAACAAAATTAGAAATAAAAATGGGGACATAGCAACAGACACTGAGGAAATTCAGAGAAACATTGGGTCCTACTTAGAAAATCTGTACTCCACAAAATTGGAAAACGTAAAAGAAATAGACAATTTCCTACATAGGAAACACATACCAAAACTAAATCAAGACCAGGTGAACAATTTAAATAGACCTATACCATGCAAGAAAATAGAGGCAGTCATCAAAAGCCTTCCAACCAAAAAAAGTCCAGGGCCAGATGGTTTCAATGCATAATTCTCCCAGAATTTCAAAGAAAAGCTAATACCAGTACTCCTCAAAGTGTTCCATATAATAAAAACATAAAGAACATTGTCAAACTCTTTTATGAGGCTACCTGATACCAAAACACACAAAGACTAAACCAAGAAAGAGAATTAGAGACCAGTCTCACTCATGAACATAGAAGTAAAAATATTCAATAAAATACTAGCAAACCAAATCCAAGAACACATCAAAAATCATCTACAGTGATCAAGTCAGCTTCATCCCAGAGATGCAGGGATGGTTCAACATATACAAATATATCAATGTAGCCTTTCTGCCTCCCTTTCTTCTGGGGGCTCTGGGGCCGAATCCCAAGGACAACCTAGTGGGCAGGAGCTCCTTTGTTTCAATAGCCTGCCTGCAGCAAGCAAGGTAGGCACTTTGTTTATGAGCTCCCCAACCAGCACAGAGATCTGATCTCAGCACCAGGAGAGCCATCATTGGGGAGAGACATCACTCAAGCACCAGGAGAGCCATCACTGGGGAGTGTCATCACTGGAAAGGTACATCAGTAGGCAATGAGACCTGATCCTGTAAAAGAAGATACATAGGGAAGCATTCGGAGGAAGAGATGGGCAGGCGCCAATGCAAGAATTCACCCAACAATCTGAAGAACAACATGAAACCACCAGAACCCAGCAACCTCACAACAGGAGGACAGGAACACCTTAATCAAGAAGAAGTAGAAAAAATTTATGGAAGTGATTGATGCCCTTAAACAGCATGTAAAAAATGCCCTTAGAGAAATGGATGAGAAGTATAACAGAAAGTTTGAAGAATTGAATAAATCAGTGAATGATACCCTAGGAAACCAAGGAAAAACAATCAAACAGATAATAGAAACAGTTCAAGACTTGAAAACTGAAATGGAGGCAAAGAAGAAAACACAATCAGAGGGCCGGCTGGACATGGAAAATCCAGGTAAATGAATAGAGACTACAGAAACAAGCATAACCAACAGAATACAAGAGATAGAAGAAAGAATCTCAGATTCTGAAGATAACATAGAGAAAATAAACGCACTGATCAAAGAAAACAGCAAGTCCAACAAACTCTCATTACAAAACATTCAGGAAATATGGGACACAATAAAAAGACCAAACCTAAGAATAATTGGAGTAGAAGAAGGAGAAGAAGTGCAGCTCAACAGCCCAGAAAATATATTTAATAAAATTATAGAAGAAAACTTTCCCAGCCTAAAGAAAGATATTCCTTTGAAGGTTCAGGAAGCATACAGAACACCAATTAAGGCTGGATCAAAAAAAAATCCCCTCGCCATATAATAATCAAAACACAAAGCATACAGAATAAAGAAAGAATATTAAGAGCCGCAAAGGAAAAAGGCCAAGTTACTTATAAAGGTAAACCTATCAGACTTACACCTGACTACTCTATGGAAACCATGAAAGCCAGAAGGTCCTGGATAGATGTACTGAAACTAAGAGACCATGGATGCATATGATCATTTCATTAGATGCTGAAAAAGCATTTGACAAAATTCAACATCCCTTTATGATAAAAGTCTTGGAGAGATTAGGGATACAAGGGTCATACCTAAATATAATAAAAGCTATATACAGCAAGCCGACAGCTAACATCAAATTAAACGGAGAGAAACTCAAAGCCATCCCACTAAACTCAGGAACACAACAAGGCTGTCCACTCTAGCCATACCTTTTCAATATAGTGCTTGAAGTTCTAGCAATAGCAATAAGAAAACATAAGGGGATCAAGGGGATTCGAATTGGAAAGGAAGAAGTTAAACTTTCGTTATTTGCAGATGATATGATAGTGTACATAAGCGACCCCCAAAACTCCACCAAAGAACTTTTACAGCTGATAAACACCTTTAGTAATGTGGCAGGATACAAGATCAACTCCAAAAAATCAGTCGCCCTCTTATACACAAAGGATATGGAAGTAGAGAGGGAAATCAGAGAAGCTTCACCTTTCACGATAGCCACAAACAGCATAAAATATCTTGGGGTAACTCTAACCAAGGAAGTGAAAGACCTATTTGATAAGAACTTTAAGGCATTGAAGAAAGAAATTGAAGAGAATACCAGAAAATGGAAGGACGTCCCTTGCTCTTGGATTGGGAGGATCAACATAGTAAAAATGGCAATTCTACCAAAGGCAATTTATAGATTCAATGCAATCCCCATCAAGATCCCAGCAAAATTCTTCACAGATCTTGAAAGGACAATAATCAACTTTATATGGAAAAATAAAAAACCCAGGATAGCCAAAACAATCCTATACAATAAAGGATCTTCTGGAGGCATTACCATCCCCGACTTCGAACTCTATTACAGAGCTACAGTAACGAAAACAGTGTGGTACTGGCATAAAAACAGAGAAGTCGATCAATGGAATCACATAGAAGACCCAAATTTTAACCCACAAACCTATGATCACCTCATTTTCGATAAAGGAGCTAAAAGTATACAATGGAGGAAAGAAAGCATCTTCAACGAATGGTGCTGGCACTACTGGATATCAACCTGTAGAAGAATGAAAATAGACCCATATCTATCACCTTGCAAAAAACTCAAGTCCAAATGGATCAAAGACCTCAATATTAGTCAGAACACACTGAACCTGATAGAAGAGAAAGTGGGAAGCACCCTACAACAAATGGGCACAGGAGATCGCTTTCTATGTATAACCCCAGCAGCACAGACATTAAGGGCAACACTGAATAAATGGGACCTACTAAAACTGAGAAGCTTCTGTAAAGCAAAGGACACTGTCACTAAGACAAAAAGGAAACCTACTGACTGGGAGAAGATCTTCACCAACCCTGCAACAGACAAAGGTCTGATCTCCAAAATTTATAGAGAACTCAAGAAACTAGACTTCAAAATGCTAATTAACCCAATTAAAAAATGGGGCACTGAACTGAACAGAGAATTCTCAGCAGAAGAAGTTCAAATGGCCAAAAGACACTTAAGGTCATGCTCAACCTCCTTAGCGATTAGGGAGATGCAAATCAAAACAACTTTGAGATATCATCTTACATCTGTCAGAATGGCTAAAATCAAAAACACCAATGATAGCCTTTGCTGGAGAGGCTGTGGAGGAAGGGGTACCCTCATACATTGCTGGTGGGAATGCAATCTTGTGCAACCACTTTGGAAATCAGTGTTTCGGTTTCTCAGGAAATTCGGGATCAACCTACCCCTGGACCCAGCAATACCAATCTTGGGAATATACCCAAGAGATGCCCTATCACATGACAAAAGCATTTGTTCAACTATGTTCATAGCAGTATTATTTGTAATAGCCAGAACCTGGAAACAACCTAGATGCCCTTCAATGGAAGAATGGATGAAGAAAGTGTGGAATATATACACATTAGAGTACTACGCTGCGGTAAAAAACAATGACTTCTCGAATTTTGCATACAAATGGATGGAAATAGAAAACACTATCCTGAGTGAGGTAACCCAGACCCAAAAAGATGAACATGGGATGTACTCACTCATAATTGGTTTCTAGCCATAAATAATGGTCACGGAGTATATAATTGGTGAACCTAAAGAAGCTAAATAAGAAGGTGAACCCAAGGAAAAACATATAATTATCCTCTTGGCTGGGAAGTAGACAAAATTGCCGGGGAAAAAATTTGGGACCTTGGGGGTGGGGTGGGATGGGAGTATCGGGGGATGGGGAGAGAAAAGTGAGAAGGGGAGGATGAGGGAAACTTGGGGAAACAGGAGGATTGGGATAAAGGAAGGTTGGATAGGGGAGCACGGAAGCACAATTCTTAGTTAAGGGAGCCACCTTAGGGTTGGCAAGACACTTGAACCTAGAGTGGCTCCCAGGAGCCCAAGGCGAGGTCCCCAGTTAGTTCCTTGGGCAGCTGAGGATAGGGAACCTGAAAGGACCCTATCCTATAGCAATGCTGACGAATATCTTGCATATCACCATAGAACCTTCATCTGGTGATGGATGGAGATAGTCACAGAGACCCACACTGGAGCACCGGAATGAGCTCCCAAGTTCCCAATGAGGAGCGGAAGGAGGGAGAACATGAGCAAGAAAGTCAGGACCACGAGGGGTGCATCCACCCACTGAGACAGTGTGGCTGATCTATTGGGAACTCACCAAGGCCAGCTGGACTGTGATGGAAGAAGCATGGGATAAAACCGGACTCTCTGAACATGGCGAACAATGGGGGCTGATGAGAAGCCAAGGACAATGGCCCTGGGTTTTGATCCTACCTCACGTTCTGGCTTTGTGGGAGCCTAGCCAGTTTGGATGTTCACCTTCCTAGACATGGACGGAGGGGGGAGGACCTTAGACTTTCCACAGGGCAGGAAACCCTGACTGCTCTTTGGACTGGAGAGGGAGAGGGAGAGGAGTGGGGGGAGGAGGAGAAGGATGGGAGGAGGGGGAGGGAAATGGGAGGCTGGGAGGAGGCGGAAACTTTTTTTTTCCTTTTCTCAATAAAAAATTAAAAAAAAAGAAAGAAAGAAAGAAGAGGATACCAGAAAATGGAAGGACCTCCCTTGCTCTTGGATTGGGAGGATCAACATATTAAAATGGCAATTCTACCAAAGGCAATTTATAGATTCAATGCAATCCCCATCAAGGTCCCATCAAAATTCTTCACAGATCTTGAAAGGACAATAATCAACTTTATATGGAAAAACAAAAAACCCAGGATAGCCAAAACAATCCTATACAATAAAGGATCTTCTGGAGGCATTACCATCCCAGATTTCAAACTCTATTACAGAGCTACAGTAATGAAAACAGTGTGGTACTGGTATAAAAAACAGAGAAGTCGACCAATGGAATCACATAGAAGACCCGAATTTTAACCCACAAACCTATGATCACCTCATTTTCGATAAATGAGCTAAAAGTATACAATGGAGAAAGAAAGCATCTTCAACAAATGGTGCTGGCACAACTGGATGTCAACCTGTAGAAGAATGAAAATAGACCCATATCTATCACCAAGCACAAAACACAAGTCCAAATGGATCAAAGACCTCAATATCAGTCCAAACACACTGAACCTGATAGAAGAGAAAGTGGGAAGTACTCTACAACATATGGGTACAGGAGATCGCTTCCTATGTATAACCCCAGCAGCACAGACATTAAAGGCAACATTGAATAAATGGGACCTCCTGAAACTGAGAAGCTTCTGTAAAGCAAAGGACACTATCACTAAGACAAAAAGGCAACCTACTGACTGGGAGAAGATCTTCACCAACCCTGCAACAGACAAAGGTCTGATCTCCAAAATATATAGAGAACTCAAAAAACTAGACTTTAAAATGCTAATTAACCCAATTAAAAAATGGGGCACTGAACTGAACAGAGAATTCTCAACAGTAGAAATTCAAACGGCCAAAAGACACCTAAGGTCATGCTCAACTTCTTTAGCGATCAGGGAAATGCAAATCAAGACAACTTTAAGATACCATCTTACACCTGTCAGAATGGCTAAAATAAAAAACACCAATGATAGCCTTTGCTGGAGAGGTTGTGGTGGAAGGGGTACCCTCATCCATTGCTGGTGGGAATGCAAACTTGTGCAACCACTTTGGAAATCAGTGTTTCGTTTTCTCAGGAAATTTTGGATCACCCTACCCCTGGACCCAGCAATACCAATCTTGGGAATATACCCAAGAGATACCCTATCATATGACAAAAGCATTTGTTCAACTATGTTCATAGCAGTATTATTTGTAATAGCCAGAACCTGGAAACAACCTAGATGTCCTTCAATGGAAGAATGGATGAAGAAAGTGTGGAATATATACACATTAGAGTACTACTCAGCGGTAAAAAACAATGACTTCTCGAATTTTGCATGCAAATGGATGGAAATAGAAAACACTATCCTGAGTGAGGTAACCCAGACCCAAAAAGATGAACATGGGATGTACTCACTCATAATTGGTTTCTAGCCATAAATAAAGGTCACGGAGTCTATAATTGGTGAACCTAAAGAAGCTAAATAAGAAGGTGAACCCAAGGAAAAACATATAGTTATCCTCTTGGCTATGGGAAGTAGACCAAATTGCCAGGGAGAATATTGGGATCTTGGGGGTGGGGTGGGATGGGGGTAAGGGGAGATGGGGGAGAGAAAAGTGAGAACGGGAGGATAGGGGGAACTTGGGGAAACAGGATGATTGGGATAAAGGAAGGTTGGATAGGGGAGCACGGAAGCACAATTCTTAGTTAAGGGAGCCACCTTAGGGTTGGCAAGAGACTTGAACCTAGAGTGGCTCCCAGGAGCCCAAGGCGATGTCCCCAGTTAGTCCCTTGGGCAGCTGAGGATAGGGAATCTTAAAGGACCCTATCCTATAGCAATGCTGACGAATATCTTGCATATCACCATAGAACCTTCATCTGGTGATGGATGGAGATAGAGACAGAGACCCACACTGGAGCATCGGACTAAGCTCCCAAAGTCCAAATGAAGAGTAGAAGGAGGGAGAACATGAGCAAGGAAGTCAGGACCACGAGGGGTGCACCCACCCACTGAGACAGTGGGGCTGATCTATTGGGAGCTCACCAAGGCCAGCTGGACTGGGAATGAAAAAGCATGGGATAAAACCGGACTCTCTGAACATGGTGAACAATGAGAGCTGATGAGAAGCCAAGGACAATGGCACGGGGTTTTGTTCCTACTTCATGTTCTGGCTTTGTGGGAGCCTAGCCTGTTTGGATGTTCACCTTCTTAGACATGGACGGAGGGGGGAGGACCTTGGACTTTCCACAGGGCAGGGAACCCTGACTGCTCTTTGGACTGGAGAGGGAGAGGGAGAGGAGTGGGGGGAGGGGGAGAAGGGTGGGAGGAGGGGGAGGGAAATGGGAGGCTGGGAGAAGGTGGAGGGAAATGGGAGGCTGGGAGAGGTGGAAACTTTTTTTCCTTTTCTCAATTAAAAAAATTTTTAAAAAAAAGAAAAAAAATCTACACACAGAGACACATTTACACACACTCAAATAATAAAAATTAAGCATTAGTAAAAAGAGTTAAAGGTGTACCACTTCAAATCAAGTTGCCGTACTAAGAAAGGATAAAGAAAAGAAAAAGGAACCTTACAGAAAGTAGGGCCGATGTGTTACATAGGAGTGTCTTCAGTTCAGGGTGTGCGTACATGATGAGATATTAATACAGTGATTATTTTGAGCTAAAGGCATCTGGGAAGCAGTAAGTACAACAAGGAAGAGTCTGAATTCCCTCATTGATAGGTAGACTCTTCCAAAGAAAATCAAAGCATCAACTAGAAAATATTCAACTCATTCCTGTTACAAGAGAGAAAACTAGACCAACTTTTTCATGACTATTGTATCTCCAATCTGTTCCTTTAAGGAGCATTCATTTCTTCCAGGATAAATGTATTCCCTACTAAGTGAAAGCATGCCTGCATCTGTCATCCTTTCCCTTGCTGATATAATACATAAGGTCTGAAGATTGTCTGGGCATGATATCACTCCAAATATGAAACACTGACATTTGAGAAAATAAAAGCTAGAAGATCATATGCTCTTTAATCCTACATTCCCCAAAGCAGACCATAAAATCCGATGACATTCCACAATGTAGGGACAGTGATGTCCCTCCAGAGACACCCTTCTGTGAGTAGGGAAAATGCGGTCTGTACCTCTGAAGAGCCGTGTGGAGAATGTATTGAGCACACAGTCTTGGTGAATCACCCCCAGTTTATTGTTCATAGGCATTTTCACTACCGACCTATGTACCACACACTTAATGTAACCATACGAACATTTCCTTGAGTCTCCCTTTCTAGGAGCATGGCTGTCAATACAGTATTCATTAAATACTTGTGTTCTGCATGCTACTCTCTTGTTAATGCTTCAGTCATAATCAAAGCAATAGGTGATAAAGGGTCATACTTTCTCTTATTCACAATTCTTAGATTTCACCAGATTCTTGCTCTGTGTATGTGTGTGCCATGTGTGTGTGCGTGTTTAGAAAAAATATTTTGATAGCCAGACACAATTAAATAAACTTTTGCTTGACATACAAAAAAAATCTATCAATGTAATCCACCATATAAATAAACTAGAAGAAAAACCATTTCATCTCATTAGATGCTGAAAAAGCATTTGACAAAATCCAACACCCCTTCATGATAAAGAGAATAACAGTGTTACAAGGAACACATCTAAATATAATAAATACAATATACAGCAAGCCAACAGCCAACATAAATTAAATGGAGAGAAACTCATAGCGATTTCCACTAAGATCATAAACAAGACAAGACTGCCAACTCTCTTCGTATCTATTCAACATAGTTTTTGAAGTTCTGGCTAGAGCAATAAGACAATGAAAAAATATCAAGGGGATTCAAATTGGAAAGGAAGAAGTCAAACTTTCATTATTTGCAGACTATATGATAGTCTACATAAGTGAGCCCAAAAACTCTACCAGGGAAGTCCTACAGCTGATAAATGCCTCCAGTAATGTGTCAGGATACAATATTAACTTAAAAACATTAGTAGCCCTCTGATAGACAAATTATAAAGAAGCTGAGAAAAAAATCAGAG
This sequence comes from Neodon shergylaensis, assembly GCA_025134845.1. Classification (NCBI taxonomy): domain Eukaryota; kingdom Metazoa; phylum Chordata; class Mammalia; order Rodentia; family Cricetidae; genus Neodon; species Neodon shergylaensis. The sequence goes on along the minus strand of JABTXL010004585.1, from coordinate 1,222,614 downwards.
AAACATTACCATTCACAATAGCCACAAGTAACATAAAATAACCAAAACAGTGAAAGACCTGTTCAACAAGAACTTTAAATCTTTAAAGAAAGAAATTGAAGAAGATACCAGAAAATGGAAACATCTCCCATGCTCTTGGATAGGTAGGATCAATATAATAAAAATGGCAATCCTATCAAAACCAATCTATAGATCCCAACACAGTTCTGCACAGAACTTGAAAGAACAACACTCAACTTCATATGGAAAATCAAAAATCCCAATATAGCCAAAACAATCCTGTACAATAAAGGAACTTATGGAGCCAACACCACCCCTGACATCAAGCTTTATTATAGAACTACAGTAATGAAAATAGCTTAATATTGGCATAAAAAGAGACAGGTTGAACAATGGAATTGAGCAAAGAACCAGATATTAATCCATACACCTATGCACACTTGATTTTTGACAAAGAAGCTAAAATTATACAATGGAAAAAAGAAAGCATCTTCAACAAATGGTGCTGGCATAATTGGATGACAATATGCAGAAAAACAGATCCATATCTATCTCCATGCACAAAACTCAAGTTCAAATGGATTAAAGTCCCCAATGTAAGTCAGACCACAATGAACCTGATAGAAGAGAAAGTGGGAAGTAGCCTTCCATACATGGGTTTAGGAGACCACTTCCTTAATATAATACCAGTGGCACAGACACTGAGAGCAACCATAAATACATGGGACCTCCTAAAACTGAGAAATTTCTGTAAAGGAAGGGACACAGTCAATAAGACAAAAAGGCAGCCTTCTGAATGGGAAAAGATCTTCACCAACCCCACACCAAACAGAAGACTGATCTTCAAAATTTATAAAGAACACAAGAAATTCGACATCAAAATTCCAAAAAACCCAAGTAAAAAATGGGGTATAGAACTAAACAGAGAATTTTCAACAGAAGGATTTCAAATGGACAAAAGACACTAAAGGAAATGTTTGACATTTTTAGCCATCAGGGAAATGCAAATCAAAACTATTCTGAGATACCATCTTACACCAGTCAGAAAGATTAACATAAAAAACACCAATGCTGAAGAGGATATGGAGTAAGGGGAACACTCCTCCATTGCTGGTGGGAATGTAAACTTGTGCAAATACTTTGGAAATCAATATGGTGGTTTCTCAGAAAATCGGGAATCAATTTACCTCAGGACCCAGCAATAACACTCTTGGGCATATACTTAAAAGATGCTCAGCCATACTACAAGGACATTTGTTCAACTATATTCATAGCAGCATTATTTGTAATAGCCAGAACCTAGAAACAACCTAGGTGCCCTTCAATCAAAGAATGGATAAAGAAAATGTGGTACATTTACACAATGGAATACTGCTCAGAGGTTTAAAAAATGGTATCTTGAAATTTGCATGCAAACAGATGGAACTACAAAAATCCATCCTGAGTGAGGTAAACCAGACCCAGACAGATTGACGTGGCATGTACTTACTCATAAGTAAATATTAGTTGTAAAGCAAAGGAAAATGAGCCTATAGTCCATAATTCTAGAAAAGCTAAGTAACAAAGTGAACCCTGAGAAAAATATACATAGAACCACCTGGAAATGGGGAATAAACAAGACCACCTGACAAAATTGGGAGTATGGGGATGGGAGGGAGAAAGGAGGGTAGAAGGAAAAGAACAGGCAAGAAGGGAAGGGAGGAGAACTTGAGGGAATGGGATAATTGATATGGAGGGAGGACAGAAATGAGATTGAGAGGCCATTTGAGGCTAACAAGAAACCTAGCACTAGAGAAATTCCCAGGAATCCACAACAATGACCTCAGCTAAGACCTTAAGCAATAGTGAAGAAGGTGCCTGAACAGGCCTTGCCCAGTGTCAGACTGATGACTATCTTAAATATCACCATAGACCCTTCATCCAGCAACTGATGGAAATGGAGGCAGAGACCCACAGCAGAGCACTGGGCTGAGATCCCAAAGTCAAGTTGAAGAGTGGGAGGAGTGAGACTATGAGCAAAGAGATCAAGACCATGATGGGTTCACCCACTGAAGCAGTCTACCTGAGCAAATGGAAGCCCACCAACTCCAGCTGGACAGGAAAGAAACCAGCATAGGACCAAACAAGACACTTTGATTGTGGGTGACATTTGTATGGCTGGGGTGGACTGTGGGGCCATTGGCAGTGTCACCAAGATTTATCTCTACTGCTTGTACTGGTTTTTTGGAACCCATTCTCTTTGGATGAATACCTTACTCAGCCTAAATATAGCAGGGAGGTCCTTGGACCTTTCCCAAAACAATGTGCTCTCTGAGGATTGAATAGGGGTAGACTGAGAGTGTAGGTGGAGGGAATGGGAGGAGGGGAGAAAGTGGAAACTGGGATTGGTATGTAAAATGAAAAAAGAGAGTTGGATTTTTAAAAAATAAAATAAAATAAAAAATATAATTGGTCAAGTCTGAGCCTGGAATTTACCTCAGAAAGAGGAAGGGGGATTTCAGATTTGGAGTCTGAGAGCTTGGTCCTGTCTCCCTCTTGGTTACATCTGAATCTCAAAGACAATCCTAGTAAGGAAATCCCACAGAAGTTCTTCCATATTCTCACAGAAGAAGGCTCTATTCTTGCCTGAAATGTCAATTCACTTCTTCTGAAAGTAAATCAATTTACATTGTTTAGAAGAGTCAATTAAAGTCCTTAAGAGAGAGTTCTCTGTTTACATCTGTACTCCATTTTTTATTGAATACTTTGTTCTTTGATGACCAATTTCTTGATTTCTTTGTATATTTTGGAGATCAGACCTCTATCTGATGTAGAGTTGGTGAAGATCTTTTCCCATTCTGTAGGCTGCCATTTTGTCTTGTTGACCATGTCCTTTGCTTTTTAGTTTCAGGGGGTCCCATTTATTGTTTCTCTCAGTGTCTGTGCTACTGGGGTTATATTTAGGAAGTGCTCTCCTGTGCCAATGCATTCAAGTGTACTATCCACTTTCTCTTCTATGAGGTTCAATGAGGTTGGCTTTATGTTGAGGTCTTTGATCCATATGGACTTGAGTTTTGTGCATGGTGGTAGATATGGGTCTATTTTCATTCTTCCACATGTTAGGCCATCACCATTTGTTAAATACGCTTTCTTTTTTCCATTTTATATTTTTTTCTTCTTTTTCAAAAATCAGGTGTTTGTAGGTATGTGGATTAATATCTGGATCTTCGATTCTATTCCATTTGTCCTCCTATCTATTTTTATGCCAATACCAGGCTGTTTTCAGCACTGTAGCTTTGTAGTAGAGCTTGAAGTCAGGGGTTGTGATGCCTCCATAAGTTCCTTTATTGTACAGGACTGTTTGGGCTATCCTGGAATTTTTGCTTTTCCAGATAAAGTTGACTACTGTTCTTTCAATGTCTGTGAAGAATTTTGCTGGGATTTTGATGGGCATTGCCAATCTTTAGACTGCTTTTGGTAAGACTGCCATTTTTACTATGTTAATTCTACCTACCCAAGAGCATGGAAGATGTTTCCATTTTCTGGTTTCTTTTTCAATTTCTTTCTTCAAAGTTTTAAAGTTTTTGTCATACCAGTCTTCCACTTGTTTGTTTAGAGTTACTCCAAGATATTTTATGATATTTGTGGCTATTGTGAAGGGTGATGTTTCTCTGGTATCTTTTATCATCTGTGTAAAGAAGGGCTACTGATTTTTTTAGTTAATCTTGTATCCTTCTACATTACTGAAGTATATATGAGTTGTAGAAGTTCCTTGGTAGAATTTTTGGGGTAGCTTATGTAAACTATCATATCATCAGCAAATAGTGAGAGTTTGACTTCTTCTTTTCTGACTTGTATCCCCTTGATCTCCTTTTGGTGTCTTATTGCTCTAGGTAGGCCCTCAAGAACTATATTGAATAAATATGGAGAGTAGACAACCTTGTCTTGTTCCTGATTTCAGTGGGATTGCTGTGAGTTTTTTCCATTTATCCTAATGTTGGCTGTTGGCTTGCTCATATTGCCTTTATTATGTTTAGATATGTCTTTATATTTCGGCTCTCTCCAAGATCTTTGTCATGAAGGGATGTTGTATTTCGTTTAAGGCTTTTTTGGCATCTAATGAGATGTTCATGTGGTTTTTATTTTTCGGTTTATTTATGTGGTAGATTACATTGACAGATTTTCACATATTGAACCATTCATGCATTTCTGGGATGAAGCTGACTTGATCATAGTGGATGATTTTTCTGATGTGTTCTTGGATTTGATTTGCTAGTATTTTATTGGGTATTTTGGCATCAATGTTCATGAGTGAGATTGGTCTGTAATTCTCTTTCTTAGTAATGTCCTCCCATGGTTTGGGTATCTGGGTAATTGTAACCTCATAAAAAGAATTTGGCAATGTTCCTTCTATTTCTATTGTGTGGAGCAATTTAAGACATATTGGTACTAGTTCTTCTTTGAAAGTCTTGTAGAATTCTGAGTTGAAACCACCTAGTCCAGGGCTTTTTTTGTTTTTTGGTTGGGAGACTTTTGATGACTATTTTTGTTTCTTTAGCCCTTTTAGGTCTATTTCATTTGGTTATCCGGTCTTGATTTAATTTTGGTAAGTGATATTTATCCAGAAATTTGTTCATTTCCTTTAAGTTATCCAACTTTGTGGAGTACAGGTTTTCAAAATACAACCTAATGATTCTCTTTATTTCCTCCATGTCTATTGTTATGTCCGCCTTTTCATTTCTTATTTTATTATTTGGATATTCTTTCTGTGCTTTTTGGTTAGTTTGGATAAAGGTTTGTCCATTTTGTTGATTTTTCTCGAAGAACAACTCTTTGTCACATTGATTCTTTGTATTGTTTCCTTTTTTGTCCAAACTGAATTAATTTTTTTTGGATATGCAATATATTTTTAATTTATTTATTTATTATAGATTTCTGCCTCCTCCCTGCCACCACCTCCTATTTCCCTCCCCCTCCCCCAGTCAAGTCCCCCTCCCTCGTCAGCCCGAAGAGCAATCAGGGTTCCCTGACCTGTGGGAAGTCCAAGGACCACCCACCTCCATCCAGGTCTAGTAAGGTGAGCATCCAAACTGCCTAGGCTCCCACAAAGCCAGTATGTGCAGTAGGATCAAAAACCCCTTGCCATTAATTTTTAACTTAATACTGAGACAGGCCTATATTTCCAAGGTAATGAGGGACAACTTGCTTAGAGAAAATGGCCAAAGACAGGAAGAGATCTGCAAAGAAAATAAGAGCAGAATTACTGCAATAAGGTAAAGACTGCCGTGATGATGTCACGTGGGACAAGGAGCAGTAAGCTGATGGAAACTGAAACATTGTCTTTGCTGTAACAGAGACCTGGCTAATTGTATCTATGCTTGAGTGTGCCTCGAAGGGATTGCTTTCCTGGCATGATGCTGCACAAATTGTGATGAAAACATCTGAGCAGTGAACTATTTAGGAATCTCCATAATCTACCTGCTTATCATCAGTGCAGGAAGACAGAAATGATAAAAGATGAAATCAATAGTGCACGCTTACTATATATACCCAAAACTGCTAGGATGTTTGGAATCTCTAGCTTTGGCCCTTCCAAGCCACACCCCCAGGGTGACAAGCAATGGCCCCTCCCCTGGAATTGTCACCCTTGGTGGCTCCACCCCCAGAGGACATTTGAAAGCTCCCTCCTCATGGTTTTCCCTCATGTTTTCTTCTCTTACCCTATGGCCACCCATAAATGCTTTGCTCCGAGTAAACCTGGGTTTATTCATTCTGCTTGATTGGCTTATTGCATCAGTGGTAGCAGATTTCCAATAACTGGGGATTCAAAGGTCATCAGTGCAGTAAGCAACTGACTAGAAATTGTTGGGGATTCTCCAATCAGATTGTACATGTACATGCCAGAAAGATAAACACATTTTGTCTTTCCACAGTGTTCCAATTTCTTGAATAACAATCAATACACAAATATCTGTAGGGAGACTCCAATGCGGTTTTTTTAATTTACTTTGTTGAAAAAAAAATTGTTTAAAGCATTACACTTTTCCCCTCTCCTAGCTCCTCCCAGAGCTTCTGCACCTACACACAAAACAAACTCTACAGACTTTCTTTTTCTCACTCTTTAAACAAAACACAAACAAGAAAACAAACTCTTTGACACACACACATACACACTCAAAAGAACACAAAATAAGAAACTAAAATACACACAAAAAAATAATAAGAAAAAAAAACCCTAAGCATACCAGTGTCAGACAAAAACTCTACAAAATGTCATTGTGTTAGTTTTGTTTTGTCCAATTCCTGGGTATGGGACTTACCCTAAATTGTGGTTAATAAAGCCAGTGAAACTTCACTGAAGAAAATTAATTTTCCTTTGTTAGTGTGTACAAATAACAGATAGCTGCTTGGTTAGGGGTGAACGTTCAAGTTCGCTTCCTCCTCTAGGCACTTGGACCCCATCTGGCTAAAACATGTTGCAAGTCCTGTGCTTGCTTCCACCGTTCTGTAGATTGATAGGCACCTATCAGTCCTCTTGTGTCTGCAGGAGACTGTTTCTCTGAGTATCTTTACACACTTGCTCCACACTGGTCCCTCTAGCCTGAGGGAAAGGTTTGATGAAGGCAATCCGTTTAGGACTGAGTGCTCCCATTTCTCTCACTCTCATACCCATTGTCCATTTTTGGTCTCCAAGTTAGTTCCCATCTGCTGCAACAAGTTTCTCTGATGATGACTGGCTTGGCACTAATTTTATGTGCATATACAGGTAGGAATCGTTTTATTTTATTTCTATATTCCTTTATGAGAACTGTACTGTTTTCCTATAAGTCCATAACCTGTCTAGTCTTAGATTATTGGTCACCCTAGTAGTGTCAGGCATGGGTTTCATCTCATGGAATGGACCTGAAATCAAATCATAGAATGCTTGATTACATCCACAATGTTTGTGGCACTATTGCACCAGTGTTTCTCAAAGGCAGGTCACCATTGTGAATCTCAGGGTTTGTAGCTAGACTGATTATTTCTTTTCTCCTCCAACAGCATGCAAAGTACCTTCCAGTACTTTGAATATTAGTCAATAGAAGAAAGCTTATAGTTAAAGACCAGTTCTACTCCTCTATGTTCACTGAAATCTATACTGTTGTCTTTGGTAACATGGCCTTATCATCAGTTTGTGGAAAGCAATGAATAGTCCTGGTGATATCTTAAGATATTTTGGGGAGTGGTCCATGAGATCCCTATGTCCAAAGACTCGGTTTGTGAATACTGACACTAATGCCCATCATGCCATATCCAGTTGTTAACTGTAGGTGAACATTACAATAATTTGGAATCTACTGCTTTGGGGATTTGAGGGCAAAGACTGGGTGAAACCACAGCTCTGAACCACCTGGCTTAGGCACCAGACATCCTTCATCTTTATAAAACCACAGACAGACCCTCATTTCTGAAAAATGTGAAAGGAGAAGCAGACAAATAACAGGAAACTGGGCCTCTGCAGCTCAGAGTGAAGAGGAAGCCCCAGAGGCTAGCAGGAAAGCTGTGCTCCACCCACCACCATCCTGCCCTGCATCAAGAAGAAACGGAGCAGAGAACCAGCCTGAAGTACTGTACAGATGTCAACCGAGGTTGCGTCCATGTGCTCTCTGAGCACGGGGGTATGTGGCAGGATTTGTAATGTTTACACTGGTGATCTTGAGAAAAACCCAGTTTTTGAAAGTGTCTTTGGAGATTGTGAGCCGGCTTTCCAGGGATGGATTGTAACTCTTACCATCATCCTAATAAATGTGTACCAGCTACTCCAGACTCTTCCCTGAGGGATGGCGGATCCAGCCCACACCTATACCAAGAGTGCTCAGTGAAAACCCAAAGTGCAGGTCAGACTGAGAGTCTGGGAGGGCTGCAACAGCCCAGGGCCAGAATTCTTCAGGGTAACCTTGGACAGGATTATCTGTGAAGAAAAAAAGCAGAGGATAAGTTTGGAACAGGGTGGGGATATAGAAGTTCATCTCTTATTGACCCTTAGCACTCATGTGCTGGGAAAATCAGCAGCGGAAATGGGGAACTAGGTCTGTCCATGTCTGCACATGAATGAATACCCAGGCCCAGCTTCGGTTTTTCAACCCAGGGTTGAGTGGAGCCAGGAGAGACATCCATTCCATCACCAGATGCTGACTCTGAAGGTGGACTTAAGGTTTATGACTCAGGAAGAACTAGTCTGTGATGAGGCACTCAGGAACCCACAGGGGAGTTCATTTCTTCTCCCCGTAGAGTATAGGTAACACATAAGACCAGGCTCCTCGGTACACAGCACTTCTGGTGAGTGATGAGGATGCAGCAAAGTTGAGAAGGACCCTCACTCCAACATGAAGGGGTTTGACTCTGCTGCTCATCCAGGGTTCGTTACCCTGTGTTTTTGCATGGAGGACACATGAAGAGCTCAAAGCATTGATGTTTCTCCTGCCTTCATGATGCACTGTGACTGGGACGAAAAAATGCTTCCTATGTGTGTCTTGTCAGTACATATATTTTCTCACAAAAAAAGTACATAGATTGTAGACTTCTTGTATGTGGCACTTGTGAACTCCACAATTGCATGGAAGAGAGTGATATTTTATTGACCTTATTGATCTGTCAATTTCCTGCCTCACATATTTGTGATGTTTGTTTATTCCATTTCCAGCACCTTCATGTTTATACTGCACTCTATTTCTGATGACTCTGAAAATAACAACAGCAAATGCAAACTGTGGATGGAGACATGGTTTGCTTGCTCAGTTCTCTCAGATGCTGAGCATCCTGAAAGAGGGTCAGAGGATGTTGGAAGTCATGATCCACATGCCTTATGGATTTTCTTCAGTGCTCCCTCCAGACATGCTCAAGCATGTATTCTTTTTGTTCTTGTCACTATTAGTGTTTTAAAATTTAAAAAGAATATGATTTGTCTAACTTTATGCAACTTATACAGTGACTTGGTGTGGGCATGATCGCATATATGGAAATAGGTTTGAGTGGACTGCTGATTTCATTAAAAAAGCTATGACAAAAACAACTCGTGTTTATGAATAGATCATCTTTTTTTAATTTATTTATTAAAGATTTCTGCCTCCTCCCCGCCACCACCTCCCATTTCCCTCCCCCTCCCCCGATCAAGTCCCCCCCCCATCAGCCTGAAGAGCAATCAGGGTTCCCTGACCTGTGGGAAGTCCAAGGACCACCCACCTCCATCCAGGTCTAGTAAGGTGAGCATCCAAACTGCCTAGGCTCCCACAAAGCCAATACATGCAGTAGGATAAAAAACCCATTGCCATTGTTCTTGGGTTCTCAGTAGTCCTCATTGAACATAGTGGACAATGAGGACTCCTGAATAGATCATCTTAATATTTTAAAACATTTAAAAGATAAAGATATCAAGGTGTGTCTAAACTATGAATATGTACTTACCACAAAATTGTACCAACACTGAAAAAATTAACCAAACCCATAATGGTGTGAGGTGAGGTGGGCAATCAGAACTGCACTATGCTTGGATACTTATCCAGGAGTTGTGAACATTACAATGACTTTTAATCTATGATTAAATCATGTATCTTGAACTAGGAGAATATCTGATATTGTTTCCAAGAGATTCAAAGATCATCACACACACACACCCTCTTCAAAGGCAGGCAGTAGGGAGGGTCCAAATGAAAGAAAAAGATCCTGGAATGGATGATACTAAAATGAAATTTCCAGGTTTTGACAAAGGGGCGGGGGGGGGGGGGGGGGGAGCTAGAACTGCTGGTTCCTGAGTTTGGGAAAAGCAGGCACCAGACTCTTTTGAAGATAGAACTTCATTTCTAACCAGAAACACTAATGTTGCATTTTAGATGCTTTGTCCATGGAAGGCAAAAAAGCGTGCTGCTATCTTAAGCCTATGATATGAGCTACAGTGAATACAGACATTTTTCCTGAATTTTTCTGTTGCACATGGAGTACTTCTAAGTCTCAGTCTTAAAAAGTGAAGACAAGTGTGAATTATGCAGTTCAAAACTTTGAAATACATGAATTTAATCCAACAAGATTTGATCTAAATGTAGATAAGAGCTCAATGAATGCCAATAAGAGCTCAAAAATTGGGAAATGTTACTCTAAATATGGAGCAGATTAACTCATCCACTCCCCACACTTCACTGAACTGCTTTATAGATTTCAAATTCCAAGCCTCAGATATATACAATGCAAGTTTATTTAGCATATTTTTTATCTGTGCTATAAGCATGACTGGGTCTCCCGCCCATCACAGTGATACATGAGAACAACAGCACTGCAGAGGGAAGAATTGTTAGATAAAATGAAACCACCAGTTCATCCTTCTGGAAAGCAAGTGAATCCCTTATGAGTAATCACAATTAATCTCAGGATTCTCCGTAGTAATTCTACACATTTAACATTGGAACTGGTTCTTAACCAAATGAAGAAATGTTCTGGGAGTGAACTGGAACACTAAGATAGATGCAGTACATACACCTGGGACATCACACCAGGTTGAAAGACTCTAGTCCCTTAAATACAAGACTGGACAGTGGTGAAACTGATTGAGGTGAGGTCCTGGGTGCTGTGAACAGATGAGGGTGGTCTCGGTATCCAGGATGTGGTAGGAAACATTGCTTAAACACACTTGTGGGACAGTAGCATGGTGTAGTCATGAAGACATCCCTTTTTCAGGATACTCATTGTCCACAGAGAAAGTCTGCAACTAATTTACTTTCTTATAATCCCTTCTCCTAAGTCACAAAAACTATATAAAAACTTAAAATGTGAACAAAAAATGGTGATGAAACAGAATGTAATAAAGGCCACATGCAATTATGCCCCCCCTCTCTCTTTTTCCCCTGAGCTTGAGGGTTTCATATGGCAGTGGATGACACCTTGGGACCAGATCTCCTATACTTGCCCAGCAAAGCTGCATGGGCTCAACACTGTAGCTGGAACATCAAGGCCTGAAATCCTAAGTCACAATCATACATTCCAGCTGAGAAAACCCATCCTGCCAGTGGAAAGAAGTTACAATATAGAATTACAGATGCTGATGGTGATGTTGTGATGACAATGGCTGGATGTATAATAGCTCATGTTTGAAAATTTTCAGCCTTCTTATATGTATATACAATTGATGTTTGTCCTCATGAGGTTCCCATGTAATGATTAAAACATGTATGTGCAATATTACTTAACAAAGAATTTTATTGTATTTACACTTAGAGTCTAGTCATAGTAGCTATATTACATGTACTATAAGGTCTCTGAATTATATGAAGTTAGCACAGGAAATCTTAGAGTCTCAGACTCTACCTTTCCAGATGTTTCTCTCATCTATTACATTTTCTTTCCTGGTGAAAGTTAGATCTACAGCACCCTCTGCTGGTCCGAAACATCCTCAAATTGAGGTTGTTTCTGAGCACACAGGGAACTTTCTCAAGGTGTCTCCTGTACAGTAACACAGGGCTATGTCTTCAGTGGTCCCAGAACTCAGCTTCAGGGACAACTGATTTCTCAATGTGTCCACTGACACACTGATGGACATTTTCAGTGATGGCTATATACTTTCTTTTTTAATTTAAATTTATTTTTTTAGAAACTATATTTTCTCATTTTACATGTTAAATCCATTTCCCACTCCTTCCCCTCCTCCTGCTCCCTCCACCTTCCTCCACCATTCCACCCCCACATCCTTTCCTCAGAGAGGGTAAGGTTTCCCATAGAGAGTAAACAAAGTCTAATACATTGCTTTGAAGCAGGACCAAGGACCTCCCACTATATGAGCAAAGTCCCTACAGAGAGAATGGGTTCCAAAAACTCAGTACAAGAAGTATGGATAATTCCTGGTCTCAGAGCCAGTGGCCCCATAGTCTGCCCCAGTCATACAACTGTTACCTATGTTCAAAAGGCATAGTTTGGTCATACACTAGTTCCCTCACCATCTGGCGATAGTTTGCAAACTTCCATTAGCTCAGGGAAGCTGTTTCAGTGGGTACCTTCATCATGGTCTTGATTTCTTTGCTCATATTCTCACTTCTCCATCTCTTCATCTGAATTTTGGAAGCTCAGCCCAGTGCCCCACTGTGGTTCTCTGTATCTGTTTCTATCAGTTGTTGGATAAAGGTTCTATGATGACATTAAAGATAGTCATCGATCTGACTACCGGACAAGACAAGTTCAGGCACCCTCTCCACTATTGCTTAGGGTCTTAGCTGGGGTCATCCTTGTGGATTTCTGGGAATTTCTCTTGTGCTAGGTTCTTGTTAGCCCCATAATGGCTCCCTCAATCAAGATAACACTTACATGTTCTCTGTCTCTGTCCTCCCTCCATCTTGAACATCCCTCTAGTTCTCCTCCCCACTTCCCTTCTCCACTCCTCTTCCCCTACTGCCTGACCTTCTCCCCAACCTCCCAATTTTCTCAAGAGATCTTGTCTATATCCCCTTTCCTGGGGGAATCTATGTATGTTTCACTTAGGGTTCTCCTTGTTGCTTAGCTTCGCTAGGGTGGACTATGGGCTCCTTATCCTTTGATTTAAAGATAGTATTTACCTATGCGTGGATTCATACCATGCTCATCTTTCTGGGTCTGGGTTACCTTACTCGGGATGAATTTGTCTACTTCCCAAAATTGCCGGGGTGAAAATTTGGGATCTTGGGGGTGGGGTGGGATGGGTGTATCGGGGGATGGGGAGAGAAAAGTGAGAAGGGGAGGATGAGGGAAACTTGGGGAAACAGGAGGATTGGGATAAAGGAAGGTTGGATAGGGGAGCACGGAAGCACAATTCTTAGTTAAGGGAGCCACCTTAGGGTTGGCAAGAGACTTGAACCTAGAGTGGCTCCCAGGAGCCCAAGGCGAGGTCCCCAGTTAGTTCCTTGGGCAGCTGAGGATAGGGAACCTGAAATGACCCTATCCTATAGCAATGCTGACGAATATCTTGCATATCACCATAGAACCTTCATCTGGTGATGGATGGAGACAGTCACAGAGACCCACACTGGAGCACCGGACTGAGCTCCCAAGTTCCCATTGATGAGCGGAAGGAGGGAGAACATGAGCAAGGAAGTCAGGACCACGAGGGGTGCACCCAACCACTGAGACAGTGTGGCTGATCTATTGGGAGCTCACCAAGGCCAGATGGACTGAGACGGAAGAAGCATGGGATAAAACTGGACTCTCTGATCATGGCGAACAATGGGGGCTGATGAGAAGCCAAGGACAATGGCCCCGGGTTTTGATCCTACTTCAAGTTCTGGCTTTGTGGGAGACTAGCCAGTTTGGATGTTCACCTTCCTAGACATGGACGGAGGGGGGAGGACCTTGGACTTTCCACAGGGCAGGAAACCCTGACTGCTCTTTGGACTGGAGAGGGAGGGGGAGAGGAGTGGGGGGAGGGGGAGAAGGGTGGGAGGAGGGGGAGGGAAATGGGAGGCGGGGAGGAGGGGGAAACGTTTTTTTTTCTTTTTCTCAATAAAAATTTAAAAAAAAAATAAAAATAAAAAAATAAAAGAATTTGTCTACTTCCAACCATTTGCATGCAAATTTCATGAGGCCATGTTTTTTTTTTACCACTGAGTAGTATTCCATTGTGTAAATGTATCATGTTTTCTTTATCCATTCTTCAGTTGAGGGGCATCTAGGTTGTTTCCAGGTTCCGACTATTATGAATAAATTTGCTAGTTTAACAAATGTCCTTGTACATTTTTTTAGATAAGTACCATATACCAAAGCTAAACCAAGACCAGGTGAACGATCTAAATAGACCTGTTAGTCGCGAAGAACTAGAAACTGTTATCAAAAATCTCCCTTCCAAAAAAAACCCAGGACCAGATGGTTTCAATGCAGAATTCTACCAGAACTTCCAAGAAGAGCTAATACCTATACTCCTTAATGTATTTCACAATATAGAAACAGAAGAGTCATTGCCAAATTCCTTTTATGAAGCCACAGTTACCCTGATACCAAAACCACACAAAGACCCAACCAAGAAAGAGAATTACAGGCCAATCTCACTCATGAACATCGATGCGGTACATAGGCTTGGGAGAGAAGAAGAAAAGGAATAATCTTTTTTTTAATTGATTAGATTTTTTTTAAAATATCAATCCAAGTTCCCACTCCCTTCCCTCTTTCCATTCTCTCCAAACACCCTCCCATCCAATCCAAACCAATCTTCAGAGAGAGTAGGCTTTGTGGAAGGTCCAATGCCCTCCCTACTATATCTAGGCTGAGCAAGGTATACAGCTAAAGAGATTAGTTCCAAAAAAGCCAGTACAAGCAGTAGGGATAAATCCTGGTGTCACTGCCAGTGGCCCCTAAGTCTGCCCCAACCATGCAACTGTCAACCACATTCAAAGGGACTAGTTTGGTCCTATGATTGTTCCTTCCCAGTCCGGCTAGTGTTGGTGAGCTCCCATTAGCTCAGGCAGACTGTTTCAGTGGGTAAACCCATCATGGTCTTGACTTCTTGGCTAATATTCTCACTCCTCCCACTCGTCAACTGAACTTTGATCAAAGACCTCAATACAAAACCAGATACACTAAAATTGATAAAAGAGAAAGTGGGTAATAGCCTTGAACTCATTGACATATGAGAAGACTTTCTGAACTGAACATCAATAGCACAGGCACTAAGATTAACAATTAATAAAAGAGACCTATTGAAATGCCCTAGGCAGGTGGGAAATCACCAGGCTCAAGACAGAGCAAACAACTCCCCTGTAGCTAACCACCAGGGTGGGCAGAGCGAACACAGGAACAAACAAGATGTTTTGCCAAAAACTGCAAGATATCCTCAAAATGAACCCTGGGAGGAGGGGTAGACCTGTGGACCCTACAGAGAGGGAGAGCAAGGAAAGAGATATCTTGATTAAGAGAGCCATTATGGGCTAGCATGAAACCTGACACCAGGGAATTCCCAGGAATCCAGAAGGATGACTCCTAAACAATAGTGGAGAGGGTGCCTGAACTGGCCTTCCCTGTAATCAGATTGATGACTAACTTAATTGTCATCATAGAACCTTCATCCAGCAACTGAGAGAAGCAGATGTAGAGATCCACAGCTAAGCCCTGGCCAACGTTCTGGAGACCAGTAGAAGGGAGGGAGGAGCAACAATAGGAGCAAAGGGGTCAAGTCCATGATTGGGATACCCACTGAAACAGTTTACCTGAGCTGGCAGGAAATCACTGACTCTGGACTGATAGTGGGGGAACATGCATAGGACCAAACGAGGCCCTCTGAATGTAAGTGACAATTGTGTGGCTTGGGCAATGGCAGTAGGACCAGGATTTATCCCTAGTGCTTGAAGTGGATATTTGGAACCCATTCTTTTTAAAGGGATACTTTGCTCAGCCTAGAAAGAGCAGGGAAGGCCTCAGTGGTAATTCAAAGTGATGTGTCAGAGTTTAATGACTCCCCATGAGAAGCCTTACCCTCTCTGAGGAGTGGATGGGGAGTGGGGTAGGGGGAAAGAAGGTGGGAGGAGCAGAAGGAGGGGAGGTAGTGGGTACTGGGATAGGTATGTACAATGAGAAAAGATTGTTTTGAAAATAAATAAATAAGAAAAGATTCTCTCAAAGCATTAAAAAAGCATCGTGAAATTTACAAGCAAGTGGATGGAACTAGAAAAAAAAATCATCCTGAGTGAGGTAACCCAGACCCTGAAAGATAATAGAGCATATATTCACTTATATTTGTATAATGGCTGTTAAATAAATAATAACCAAGCTACAATCTGTAGACTTAGAAAGGTTTGGTCTAGAGGAACAACTAGGAAAGACACGTGGATCTCCCAGGGAGCGGGGAATAGAACAGATTTTATGGGTAGATAGAACAGGGAGAAAGTGAATGGGGAGGCTCAGATAGAAAGGGGGAGGGGAGATTGGTTTGAGGGAAGGAAAGTGGAGAAAGATAAAACTGGAGGGCATCTGAGGAGTAGTATAGAACCTAGTGCAGTGGAAACTTTCTAAAATATGTGAAAGCAATCCTAACGAAGTCTCCAAATAATAAGAGAGCCGGAGTCCCAATAGGCCAGCTCTTGTTACCAAACAAACCTTTCAGTACAGGACTAGGTTACCTCCAATTAAGTTATCAGCAAAAGAGGTCCCACAGAAATCCTGAAACAATCCAGGCTGTTGCCAAGACAATAAGTTTCTCTCCACAAACTGACAGCAAGGCCCCATTGCTGAAGACAAAACCCACGTTGAACATGGAGACATCTAGCTGAAGTCTACATAGAAACTTCACACCTATGTTGCCTGCAAAATATGCTAGGGCAATAGTGACACAAAGATTTACCAAATCTGATTTGACTTAAGGTCTCTACAAGATGCAACCCAAACCTAACACTACTTGTATGTCTAGGAACCAGAGACTAAATTACCCAGAGACCTAGAATAAAACCAAACACTACTGGTCTAAAAAAGATAAAGTAACAATACATTGACTCTTAATGATATACTATTGTATTCATAGATCAGTGCTTTTAGTCAGCTATCATCAAAGAAACTTCCTCCTGCAGACAATGGGAACAAATATAGAAACCCCACAGCCTGACATTACACAAAGAGGAAATCTTGGAACACGTAGATCTAAATGTGATGTTGTAGCATGAATTCTAATTGATCTTAATAATAAAAACCTGGAGTCAGATATCGGGGTAAATGCTAAAATATCAGAGAAGCAGAGCAGCCAGCTGCTAGTTCTTACCTCTACCGAATCCTCATACCACTTCTTAGCCCCGTGCTGAACTGACAGTTCCTCAGCTAGCAGAGCTGGCTACTAGCTACAGAAGACGGGTTTTAGTGTCTCTTGCTTATCTGTGACTCTCTGTGAGGTCTAAATGCATCTTGTACTGAAAATGCACCATAGATGTTTGTTTCTTACAATTCCCTCCTCTTTTTCCTTTTGTCTCTTTGGGTTTGACTTTATATTTATTTTAATTCTCAAAGAACTTATATAGCGTTCCTTGACTTCATCATAGAACAGATTGTTCAAATAGCTAAAATATTGTTATGTTGGTATGCTGTGAGCATTTATTTACTGATTATTGTTTCAGTGAGTTTTTTTTTGTTTTAGGCCCTTTATACAAGAAATAATGAAGCAATCTACTGTGGTTAATATTTCCATTACAATTAAAAGAGAATTTGGGACCACAGACAAGAGTTCCTTCTGTTTCCTAAACCATCCTCCTAGCCATAGTCTGTAAATTGATCATCAATTACTAAATTTTCTACTAATATATTGGCAAATGTCATTAATCTTGAAGGGCCTTGATAATTTTTTCATTAGAAACTGTAATATATGAAATTAAATGCAGCATTGTCAAGCAAGCATAACAAACATTCCCTTTCTGCCAGCATCATTTCCGGTGTGATTCTGTTCTCCCAGGCTATTCGCAGCAGCCACATGATACCTTCTCTTTCTTAAAATTGATGCCACGAGGAAAAGAGGGGTCTCCTCTTAAGATGATCATGAGGGTCCTGTTTGGGTTGGGACTTCACCCAAGCCCCTGGCTCCCACGTGTCTGGGCAGTCTGGAATGTTTGGGTGGATGGCTCCATTCTAGGTCCCCTCCTCTGGGAGTTGCCTCAGTCCAGACTCCACTTCCGAGAAAGCCTGCCAAATGGTGACCAGTCCCCAGAGAGACTCAAGACCACTCCCACGGGGTATTTAAACTGCACCCCAGAGAACAAACACCTGGTTTTCCGGTCTTCCTACCAAGGGCCACCCGGGAGTGCTGACATCCATTTTAAACCTGGGATTTTTCTGATTTGGTTTGATTTGGATTACTGCGTCTACGGAGAGGTTTGTTGGGCCTTAAGAACTTTTCAGGTCCATCCTCACTGGCCTATTTAGTGTGGGGGCCAGCCATGATAAGCTAAGTACGGGCAGGTCACCCAAAGGAAGTTCTTTACTTCCAACCATTATCACCTGCCAGAGTAGAACTTGGCCCTCAATAAATTTAATAATAGGCCTGAGTTTACCCTGAAGCAGTACCTGGTAGCAGAAGGAACCACAAGCTGAGATTACCCAACCACCACCCAAGAACAGACCATTCAAAGGAAATGCCTAACATTCCAACCACTGTAGATAGGCTCACCAGCCAGCACAAATTCACCAGGACACTCCTAGACAAATAAATGTCAGCCAATCGGGGGTCCTGAACCTCAGAAACTCCTCACCCCCACCTTTACTTCTATAAAAATCCAATTCTAATTGAGCTCAGGGTTTTCCGGTTATTCCAATACGTTGGACGTGTTGAGAGATCAAGTTTGCAAACTTGATTAAAATAAAGGCTCTTTGTTTTTACATACAGGACTCAGTCTCCTTGTTGGCTTTTGCGGGGACTTTGCGGATTTGGGCATAACATTTAGTCCTTGGATAAGAAGCCGCGGTCTAGCATAGCCAGTTCTTTTAATTTCTTAAAGTGAAGAAACTCTAGAAATTTAAGTTGAACCTCTCCCTCTTATTGTTTGTACTGGACCACGCTAACTTGGGAATGCCTTTCTATCTCAAAACCCTGGAGGCAGTCTCCATCAGAACAGAGTCCAAACAATTTCTAGGGAACGGAAAAATAATTGTCTGTGCTCTCTGCACTTGTGGATCTTCATGTGTATGCATGTTCAACTGACGGCTTACATGGCATTACACAGCAGATCCCCCTGGGAACTAAATCTTCAAAAGGCCCCCTCTAAACAGCTCCAGTCTAAAACTTGTCACGGGGCCCTCATTCAGACCTGGGAGCTGTCTGGTGTCATTGGTGCTTTCTGATATCAATCAAAGCCTGTGGGCAGTCGCTTTGGTCGAAGTGGTGTTGTTTGAGAAACTGCCAATCAAGCTGACGAAGAGAAGGGGCGGGCCTTGACAATCTCGCGAGCCTATGCTTATCTCCGGCCTTTGTGTTTGAAAATGTCTTAGTGTGGCCCTCAGCCTCTGGAAGCCTAGGGACCCTGATGAAATCGTGAGCTTCGGGTGCTGGAGATGCAAGAGGACCGTGGAGATGGTGAGCGCTGGTGGCGAGGCTGCTCGGAGGGTTAGGTAGGAGTGACTCTGCGCTCCTAGGGGCGCCGGGCCAGGTCCCCTTGGCCTAAGGCGGAGCTGGCGGGCTGCACGGACCTAGTGTCCTCCGGTGCCCTGGAAGGGAGGAGCTGGGCAGAAACACAGAGTTTGCTTCCAGTCTCTTCCCCTGCTGCGGCCTCTCTGTGTCTGCAGCCAGCTTCGCAGACTGCTGGAGATGGTCTGAAGGAGCATCAGATAATCCAGTTCCGTGGCGGAGGTTCCTGCCGGAGAGCAGCTGGGCTCCAGATTCTTCCTCCTCCCAAAGTTTTCCCTTGAGCGTTCTGAATGTACCGGAAGTAGGAGCTCAGATCCAAAACCCTTTCCGCAGCCTTCGGGGTCTAGGTCTGATAATTAAATCCTAAATCCCAAATATGTTTGTCATTCCCAAACAGCTGTATTTTATCAGACAGCTTTTGCCACTATTTTCTCCAGATAATAAATGGTACTTTATTATAGATAATAAATGGTTCCTTTTTTATGTTAGTATATATTATACATAGTAATGGGTGGTGTCATTATGACATTTTCATACATGCTAATGTATTGCGAACATATCCTCCATCACTTCTCTCCTGTCCCCCTCCCACTAGTCCCCTCTTCCGTAGTAGTTCTACTTTCATCTATTTTTTGGTAAACTAATGAGTTTCATTAGGGTTATTTACTGAGAGATTATTTACCGAAGCCAGGGCATTTAATTAGTGACAACACTAGTAGAGAAAATATATTAATCCCTTATCAACTGTAACCTGCCCCCAAATCCTCAGGGAATGGCAAGGCCTCATGGCCCCTCCCCCACAAAGGATAGACAGGTCCTTCTGCGTTTAATCACAGCCACTGACATTTTGGGTGCAAGAGTCGTGTCCTGCATGTGGCATAACTTGTGCTTGGCATTTTGTGGGATCTGTCGTTTGTTTCTTAGCAGTTCCCCTTCCAACACCTTTTTTTTTAAAAAAGTCTTTTTTTTGTAGTTGTTGTTTTTGATTTGATTTTGTGATCTCTTTTTGTCTTCTAGGCAGTCTTCTCACAATGTTTTTGGATTGAGTATTCCCCCTGGAGAGTTTCCATGCTCTGTGCTTTGGTTATTTCCTGCGCCGGGGCTTGGCACCGTGTGTCCATGGCTGCTTTGTGCTAGCGCATATTGACCACTGTGTCTTAGAAAACAGGCTGAGCTGTGGGGTGCAGTGAAGGAGCAGCTGGATGCCCTGAGCCTCGAAGACTTTGATCTAGGAGGCCCTTTGCTGTATGCATGTCTGGGCTACTGAGGACAGTGGTGGCAATGTGGTGGAGTAGTCATTTCTTCAACACTGTGGCTTTAATCCTTTTGTGACTACTTCGGTTATATGGTCATTCTCTTTCATGATGTTTTTGTTTTATTTTTAACAGCCGCACTGAATTTATATTTTAAACAAATCTATCCCAAGGTTTCCTTTCTAAAACACCCATGGCCACTGGAACACTTTTTTTTATTCTCTCATATGACATCTGTAGTTGCCCCTCCCTCCTCTCCCCTCTCCCCCGATCTCCCTTCTCCCCCAGATCCACTCCTCCTCTGTTTCCCTTCAGAAAAGAGCAGGCCTCCCAGGGATATCAGCAGAACATGGCATAACAAGTTACAATAAGGCCAAGCACATACCCTCATATCAAGGACTAGATGACACAGTCCAATAGGAGGAAAAGGTCCCAAAAGCAGGCAAAAGAGAGACAGCTCCTGCTCCCATTGTGAGGAGCCCCGCAAGGACAGCAAGCTACATAACCGTAACATATATGCAGCAGAGGACCTAGATCAAGCTCATATAAGCTCCCTGATTGTCACTAAGTCTCTGTGAGCCTCTTTGAACCTTGATTAGTTGATTTTGTGGGCCATGGAACACTTACTCTTCAAGCTGGCCTGCCTGTCACCTGTTGGCTGTGTATAGAGTCACTGGTTCAGATGATTAGAATCCATGCCATCAGGTGGCCACTGGTGGAATGCGCTCTAAAACTTCTTCCTGGAATGAACAGCAGTCGGTACTTTTGAAAGTTGTTGGCCCTGGAAAATTTGTCCATCAGATTTGTCCAGAAGATTGACATGTGCTTGGTTCTCTTTCACCCAGAGCCTGGAGGTTCAGGATGTAGCCCAGTGGAAGGTGTTGACTTGGGTCCTTCATTGCATGAAGAAACTGCTTCCAGGAAGAACTGGAGTCAGTACCGTGTAGCCAGCTTGAGGAGAGGGCCTGGGGAGTGGGAAGATCACACTCAGTCTTCCAGAAGCCTGTTACTGAGGAAGACAGGAGATTTTAGAACTCAAGCATGCCTGATCTACATGTGAGATTACATCTCAAAGCAGTGAAGACCTCGCCCACTCGGTAGTGAGGTGAGCGACCCAGTAGACTCCGGTAGCTGAGAAAGGGGTAGCAAGTGAGCTCATTCAGATGTCTGACACTAGCGCTTGCCTTAACTCAGGTGTCCTAGTCACTGAAGATGCCCTTCCTTCATGTCAGCCGTGAAAGCATCTTTCAAAACCTACATGTTTGTTGCATTTCTTTTCCTTGGCAGATGAACAAAAGTGAGATTAGCCGAGATGGGGCACCATGAGCACAGTAAAACAAGGGTTCCACTGGACCTCGCGTTATAAACCAGTGAATCCATTGAGTCTACTTATAGGACCATGAATTGCAAAGCTGCTGTACGACTGAGAAGTCTTAGCCCAGAAAGTGTGTCCAAAACAGAAAAGCTGCTTCATGGAATCCCATTTTAACTTTTCCGTTTCTATATATTCTAGCATCTTCTGTGGTCTTGTACAACTGGGAGGCAAGAGGATGAGGTAGGTAGAATCCTAAAATTGAGTCCTGTGACTACCAGATCATTCTGTCGCTTAGGGTGTATGAACAGCCACATTGCCATTGTCCTAGACCTAGTGATCACTGTGTTTCTTACTCTTTCTTGTTATGCCTGCCTGGCCACCATTGACTTAGTCTTCATTATCTGTGTCCTTCACTATGATAGTGGAAGAGATTGTTTTATACCATGAGGGAAAGCTACAAACACCCTCCCCTATTGCCTTTACCGCTCATGTGGATTTTCCATAAGACACTTGGACTGCTGGAGCCGTGGGCTTACTCAGCAGCAGCTCTCTGAGATTTTGGTGTTAGCTTCTTGACTTGTGCTTCTCCATTCAGGGTTCTTGAATTCTTCCATCAGCTTCAGAGTCACAGTCAGTTCTGCTTAATGTTCACTCTGTGGTCTGGGGTTGAGCCCCTGATGGCAGCAGTAGAGATCTCGCCAGCAAGGGGAGGCAGACATGGGTAAAGCAGGATGTATATTTCCCCCTCGATTTATAAGTCTGGAGGACTCCCTTTCTGGAATACATCTGTCTTTGTTGAGATAGGGGTTGTAGCTGTCAATTTTGTCTGCAAACTCTATGTGTGTGGTGTATCTGAGCCATGTTCTGATCTAGGCCTGCATCTTATTCTATGAAGAACTGAAGAAACATTAATAAAGTGTTTATTCACTTGAGAATTTACCATGTGGGCATGGCCTTGATACCCATTGTAGGATCCAGCTGAATAAACTAGAAACTTCTTGGGAAATCCCTGTTTCTTCCAATGAGCCTCTACAAATTGAGCCACCTCTCCCTATTCATGAGAGTGGTTTGTCAGAAACATGGATGATAAACTTATAAAATAAGCTAGTCTTATTAGCTGCATCTACCAGGCAGTCTCATATTCCTTAATAGCTGCCATTAACAATTACAGGGTCTTTTATAATGTGAATTACTATTATAATTGTATGTATGTAGATAAATTCTTTTATAATATGAATTACTA
>JABTXL010004585.1:1170815-1192097 GCA_025134845.1 Neodon shergylaensis | reverse complement strand
GACCTTATGTGTAATAGCCAACAACCTGTCACTGGGAAATGCACACAGCCATAGTGTAATGTTTTGAATTTATAGCTACCATTTTTATGTGTAGAAATAAAATATAAATATTATTTGATCAGTTTTGTTTTGCTTCCTTCTGAACACATTTCATTCCCAATCTCATGTGGAAACTGCTTGAAGGTTATTTTAGTTATTTTAACTTTGTTTCCATCTGAATCTTGGAACAGGGACGTTTGGTCAGAACCTATGCTTGACCACTTGCTATGTATTTGAAAACTGATGTAGAAAAAAAGAAACATAAAATCATTCCCATTGAAGATAGTTTTAAATAATCAAAAAGATTATTCTTGCTTTACTTCCTATTATAATAAAATGCATAATTACTTTGACAGTCAGATTTACTGTGAATTCCTCCACTAGTGTTCTACTTCATGGTTGCTAATGAACAGCCCTTGGACACTGGCATCGGCATCTCTACTGAGCTACGTCCTCAGAAACCCTGACTCCAGCCCAGAACTCCCAAATCAGAATCATCACCCATGTAATTTACCATGACTTTCTCACCTAAGAAATATATACAGTGTTGTATATATTAGTTTATATAGTGCATGTTTTGATGCTTTACTTTGGCATGTTAAAAGTCATAAAGTTAGAGTGTTTACACTGGTTTAGCAGAGCTATGACATACCTACACTCGGTTAGGTAAGATGTAGGATGTTAATGTGATATAAAACGCGCCTTACTGAACAATTTCAACTGCCTATGTCAACACCAGTTCTAACTCTCTTCTTGGGTGATTCGAAAACTCTGATCAGCATGCTATTTATTCCTTTTGTTCATTTTTATTTCAGGACCAGTTGACATTCAACGATGTGGCCATTGATTTCTCTGAAGATGAGTGGGAATGCCTGGACCCTCCTCAGCAGGATCTGTATAGGGATGTGATGTTAGAGAACTACAGAAACCTGGTCTCTGTGGGTGAGGACAGAATCCCGGCAGAGCTCCCAACACACTGCCAGCATTCAACGTCTTTCCTTTCAAAAATGTCTGCTGTGGCCTGTGCTTTTCATGACCAATGCAGATCTGTGCTTTACAGAACAGTTGTAGGCATAGAGTGTTCCCATTATTCTTGTTGTTGTCCCTTTCCTCTTTCTGTAGACCATATACAGCCTAACTTTAGTTTAATGTTGATTGCATCATTTCTACGGCATGTCACATTCTGGTCTACATCTCCTCTTCAGCTTCGATTTGATTATAGTCAGAGGTAGAGCTCAGTATTTGCAAACTGAAATATGGTCTCATATGTCTTTTGGGAATCACACTTGGACTAGTATTGTTCTTAAATTCTCTACCAAATCTTCTCTTTTCTCTTGAGCACAGAAGTGAGACAGATAACCTGATGTGTTATAGAAGCAATCCTAGTATATATCATGTTCTCTTTTCTAATCATCAGCTCTTACTGTCTCTATGTCATGCATAGTTACCCCTCTGGAAACATACAAAAGAGCTCTAGGATGTAAAGTAGGTAGGGAGGAATGATTGAAGCAGGGGACACAGTTGAGAGATGCAAAGATCAAGGAGCACACTAGAAGTTGGTGTAATATTGCACTGTGTACACATTCCAAATTAATTTTATCTGCTATGCAAGGGGAGTTGGGTTGCTATTACCCCTTAACTGTTATGAATAATGTTGCAGTTACAGTGGAAACACATCTTCATTTGGCCATCACCTGGGTATTACAACACTCCTGATTTCCATAAGTCTACCTGTTTAGATGTCAGGAGAAAACCATTTTGATCATTGTTACTTTTAATATACTTTGTGCTCAGGAAACCTGATGGCTCCTAATTTTTTCTTAAGAGTGTTGAACTCTTCATTAGCATTATAGATTCATCTGATTTTTTTGAATTGCTGTAGGTATTTCTGCTAAAAAAAAAAAAAAACAATTTTCAGGTTCTGATAGAAATTAAATGGATTCTCTAGATTATGTTGGATATAACAGTCATCTTAATTTTATCTTCTCTTCTGTAATAATACCATAATCATGCATATGTCCTTTAACGGACACATAGTTTTAGGTTTTCTTATTTCTCTTCCATTGTTGATGTCTATGTATTATTTCATTATGATTAGAAATAAACCTCAATACTCTATCTGTTAGGACTTGTGTTGTATCCTACCAGGTAATACAACTTAATATTTGTTTGTGTCTGTAGCTCTGGTTTTTATAGTATTTTCAGGATTTGTTTCCTAATTAGTTCTCCATGTAGCTTTATTTTATAATACGAAAAGTAGGGTATGAAGTCAGTATTATTATGGTGCTTTCAGTGTCTTGCTTCAGTTCTCAGTGTTCACACCCTATGTCTGAGAAGTGGGAAGTGTGTTGTATATGTGTTTATTACAGTTGCGCCCTCCTAGAGAAATGGCCATTTGTGTTTGCCTTAATTAGGGTTTCTGAGGCTTTGATAAATATACCATGACCAAAAGAAGTTTGGGGAGGAAAGGGTTTATTTCGGTTCACAATTGCATATCACAGTCCATCACTGAGGGCAGTGAGGGCAGGAACTTGGAGACAGGAAAGGCCTGCGGAGTAGTCCAGCTTACTGGCTTGCTCCCCATTGCCTGCTCAACCTGCTTTCATATATACCCTAGGGCCACCTGCCAGAAATAACACCACCCACAATGCTCTGGGCTCTCCTACATCAGTCATCAGATATGAAAATGTCCCCCCAGGCTTTTCCATAAGCCAATGTTATAGCGGCATTTTCTCAATTGAGGTTCCCTCCTCTCTGTTCTTGGAAGACTCTAGCTTCTGTCTAGTTGGAAGAAGCAAAAAGGAAAAAAAAAAAAAAACCTTGACAGCATGGTTATTTTCTTTCATTATCACATAACTGTTTTTTACTGAAAGTGTATACTTTTATAACATAATTATGGCCATGCCCACTTTCTTTGTCCTCTTACTTCATGATTTTAGGCATGCCTGAATCCTTCCATCTAACAGACCCTCCTATGATTCAGCATGATTTTCTTTTTTTCTTGTATGTACTAATGACAATATAATTTCCCGTCCATGCATGTTTCCTTTGCAGTTACATTTCCCTTTCCTGTGATATTATTGATAATAGTTGTTTTATTTAGAGTGTGTCTGGATTTACCAACAGATTTATGATAAAGTAATTAAAAGTGTGTTGTACATCCTCGTACATCCACGGAATTCTGTTGCTCTGTATTTGATTTTCCACAGAGCTTTAAATTTTTTTGTTTGTATTGCCTCGTAACAGTAGGGCAGTCCAGCGGAGATGGTCGTTTAGAGCGTTTATATATCCTTGGATGCAGTTCATTCCCTTTGAAGGATGGGTTGGCTGGTGGTATGTTTTAGATTTTACCCCTCCAGCACATTTACTGTGTTCTCCATCTTAGAACTGTGTTCTCCAGCTTCTCTTAGAAGCCCCTCTGAGGTCACAAGAGCAGCATCACTTTTACTGCTCTCAAGATATCTCTGTGACTTGTGAGACGGAGATTCCATTGTGTGTGTCATTTTCACTCTCTGTCTTTCAGCCTGAAGCAACTAATTAAAGCCGCTTGAATTCTGATGTGTTTCCTCATCATATTTCTAGTTTTCCCACCATTATTTCTTATTAAATTTGACTTCCTATATTATTTTCTTATGGTGTCTATTTGTATTCTTGTTTTCTTGATTTTAGTGTTTCATGTGTTTTATTTATCCATTATCTTTAGATGGTTGTTTTGTTTACATAATTCATAAATCAGTTTTTAAATGATGAATTTGCAGTATTTTTCATGTTCTTTCCACTGAGGCATCACCTTGTTTCTTTGTGTACTGTATTAACATTCATTGAAACTTGCCCTTTGAAAAAAAGAATCAGCAATGGATTATAGCAGTCATGGGGGTGATAGCATGTTGGCACCTTGAAGCCATAAAAAACAAATGTGCATTTGTTCCAGCAACCCCAGGGACTAAATATTTGGGCAAACAATACTAAATCACTCTATTGAGAATATCACCAATAATGCAGCATGATTTGAAGTTACCAAAATAGAAGTTAACTTTAGTACAAGTGAATAACAGATCATTTCGGGGATGGAGAGAGAGCTCAGTATTTAAGAACACAGACTATCTTGCTGAGGACCAAAATTTGGTTCCCAGCACCCACATTGAGCACCCACAGCACAACTGCCTGTAACTCCAGCCTCAGAGGGATATAATGCCCCTGACATTCACAGGAAGCTGCACTAATGTGCACATGAGCATGTGCTAACACGTGCATGCACACACACACACACATTTAAAATGATAAAAAAATATTTTAAAAGATCGTTAGGTCCATATGCACAATGGTTTAATGTTGAGCTATATAAAAGAGAAAATCTTATTTTCTGCCGCATGGGTAAAAGTGCAAGACTTAAAATGAAATCAAGCAAACAAAGGAAATTAACATCTTAATGTGCAATTTGTAAAGTTAATTTCAGAAATAAAAAGGCTGTCAATTTAAAAGGGTGCTGAAGTAGTAGTGATCAAAGGTGAAAAAACTTATTAAGATGAGCATAAGGCTATGAGACCATAAGCTATTTACTAAAGATCTAGAATTAATTGGGGGGGGGAGGATAGGCATAAGAATATCCAGAATTTTATAGATCATGAGTATATTTAATATATTTCTGAGAAGTACTAAGGAAATAGATAGGAAGTGTCTAAGTATAAAACTTATAATTATATGAAATGATAATGTGTTAGGAAGATAGATTTAGTCATTCCAACATAAATATATACTTAAAATAGCATGGTGTACATGATGAGTAGATTAAATTTATTTTTCAGTGAAATTGATAAGCAGCAGTAATTTGTTTTATATTTAAGAGTTACTTTTTTCTCTACAGGGTGTCTTCATCATGCTTTTGATTATTGAGGACTTTGAAACCTGTTTTAAGACATCTGTTATATGGAACTGTATCTTTATACATATTTCATTAACTACCACGGGCTCTCTACCTCTGATGACAGTTTGGAGTACCAAAACAGTATTTGTTTTGCCATTGGTCTCAGTTGTAGAAAACTGTCATGTCAAGTACATCTTATATCTCCTACAGTCTAACATTGGAGGTAGCCAGGTTTCAGACAGCCCCTATTTAAAAAAAAAAAAAAAAAGCCTCATTTATTTTCTCCTGATGGAGCTTTGAACTTCTCTAATCAGCTGTGCTGTAGAGGGAAAAGAGGAGCTGTGGTTGACAGAAGTAACAACTTTGCCCCCAGCTACAATCAAACTGCTTTTGATTTTGTGATTACCTGGGGTGTTGTGATTTCTTAACTGGTTATGAAGTGTACACATGTTCAATTTGGTCAATATTTTATTTTTCTAAAGTTAATATACAAGAGAGTATTGAGAACCTTTGATCCTGTGGTTTCCCACTGATGTTCCAATCTAGTATAACTTTACATATATTTATAAACTACAACCACCAGAATCTATTAAGTTAATTTGTTTGTTTTTTATTTATTTCAGCTCTTTCTCGTCATTTTACCCAGAACTTTTCACCAGAACCGATCCTAAAATATTCCTTCAAAAAAGTGACTAAGAGAAGACGTGGAAGTTATGGCCTCAAGAGTTTGAGAAGTCAGGCAAATGCAGATGAGAATAAAGGTCAAACAGCCTGCCATGGTGAATATAACCCATTCGTGATCACTAGCAATGGCAAAGATGTCATTGACAACAGAGATCAAGAACAGAAAACAGCTGTGAAAAAAACCCATGCTAGGACAGGTACTTTCGATGAGCCATGTCTCTATAAACAAAAATATCCATTGGAAACTTTTCAATATAACTTACCTTTGAAAAGATGTTTTGAAGATCTGAAAGTGGGAAATATCTTTCACTCAAGCATTTCCATTGACAAAGAATTGAGAGATAGAGAACTGATCTCTAAAGTTGATCAAGTAGAGGTTTCCTATTCTGAAAGATCCTTACTCTTCAGCCAGCAAGTTGATCTTTCCTATGGCCAGATGCACAATTCTGATGGTTGTGGACTACTTGCTACAGACCTATTACTGCATAGCCAGAATCCAGATACAGATATTTGGAAAGCCACACACATGTGTAAAGAAACCAGCAAAGCTTGCAGTAACGGCTCTACACTAGATGATTGCAAGGATATTGTAGAGAAATCTGGTCAGTGTGACAAAGTACACAATAACATTGACCCTGGCTCAAGTCCCACCAACCAGAACTGTACTCTGTTTACAAAGAACCTTTTCAATTGTGAAAATTTCTTTACCCAATGCTCAAAGCTTGCCATTCAGCAGTGTAACTATATTCAAAATAATCATCACAAGCATACAGATTGTGACACAATGTTTAATCAAACCTCAAACCTCAAACCTCAAAAACATAAAAATCGGTATGCCCAGAAGTCCTACAAATGTAATGAATGTGGCAAAGCCTTTAAGTATTGCTCAAGTTACAGTAAACACAGCATAATTCATACAGGAGAAAAACCGTACAAATGTAAACTATGTGGAAAATCCTTTACCCAGTGTGCAAGCCTTAAAAAACATCAAAGAATCCACACTGGAGAGAAGCCCTACAAATGTGAGGAATGTGGCAGAAGCTTTAACCACTGCTCAATTCTTAGTCAGCACCAGAGAATCCATACAGGAGAGAAACCCTACAAATGTAAGCAATGTGGGAAATCCTTCACCCAGTGTGCGAGCCTTAGAAAACACCAGGTAATCCACACTGGAGAGAAGCCCTACAGATGTGCAGAATGTGGCAAAGCTTTCACCCAAAGCTCAACACTTAGCGAGCACCAGAGAATTCATACTGGAGAGAAACCTTACAAGTGTGAACAATGTGGAAAGTCCTTTACCCAGTGTTCAAGCCTCAGAAAACACCAGAGAATCCACACTGGAGAGAAACCCTACAAGTGTGAAGAATGTGGCAAAGCCTTTAACTGCCGTTCGTCTTTTACTAAACACAAGAGAATTCACACAGGAGAGAAACCTTACAAATGTAAGGAGTGTGGCAAAGCTTTCATCCATTGCACAAACCTTACTCAACACCAGAGAATCCATACAGGAGAAAAACCATACAAATGCAATGAATGTGGAAAATGCTTTAGTCAGTGTTCAAACCTTAGAAAACATCAAAGAATTCATACATGAGTGAAACAGGAACTGTAAAAATGTGGTAATTCTTTATCCATAGTCCAGGGCTTGTTTAATGTCATATAATTAAAACTGGGTAAGTCCTGCGGAAGCAGTGAGTGTAGCAAAGTCTACCCTTGTCTGTCATTCACAAGTTCTTGGTATCAGAGAATTCATTCTTCTGCAGAGAGACCCTACAAATACAAGCAATATCAAGACCTCAGATGTTTATAATCCTGTGCTAGGCACCACCATCACTTTAGAAAGAAACACAAATGATATTTTCTAATGTAGGAAAAATCTAAATTGTTACTCATCTCTTACTGAACATTGAATTCACACCTGAGACAAAAACTGGGAAATATTCAGAACCTGGCAAAGCCTTTTTAGTTTTTCAACCCTCACTAAACACAAAAACTCACACCTGAGACAAACCCTACAAGTGCAGAAAAAGTGCCAAAGATTTTTACTATTTTCCACATCATAAACCAGTTTATATTAGGATGAAACACTATAAACATACCAAATGTGTCAAAGCCTTTAAATCAACATACAAAGCATTTTAACATCAGAGAACACATTAAAAATTTCAACTTTGTCCCGAATGCACAACTCAAAGAACAGTAAAATACTTAATGTTCTGTGCACATGTAAAAAGTATAGCAAGACCTTTTTATATATGGGCTCATACTGTAATTGATATTAGAGTTCTACACATGTAAATAATGTAAAACCCTTTGTTGTTACTTCCAAGCTGCTAGATACTATTAATTGATCTGATAGAAGAAACCTCATGGCTGTCAACTACCAACAACTCACTTCTCAAAAGATATGGCTGTATTACATATTAAAAGTTTCTAAATATGCTCACTCATGGAAACTGGAAGCTCATTCTCACGTACATGTCAGAAGAACAAGACCCATTTCTGAATGTTTGTATTGTTTTTCCAAAGACACAACACATTTTCTTTATTCCAGATAAAGTTCTAGGTGACAAACATTGCTAATATATTCTTGGGTAAACAACCTCTATTGTTCATTTCCCCAGTATCTTTAGGTGAAAATGGGGCAGACTGGGAAGTTTCAGAGTATTGTGGACTGAACCTGTTGTCTGTCTAGGGTAGGAGGGAGAAAAATACTCTTGAGGTTTTCATACAGTACCGGCCTCCAACTGACCAGCTCCAATATAGGCATCTTGTTGCTGAACATCCAGTCCTTGTTAGACACACACGTCAAAATGAGATCAAATCTGAGGTCTTGGTGTCTCTTGGACACATCAAAAGGTGGTACCAACATGACAGATCAATACAAAATAGTTCCTGCTGCTGCCATTGAAGTCAGTCATCCTAGTGGGATACACAGAGGCTCAGTCCACTGCAGAATGTAGGCATATGGCTGTCCTGGGTTAGTGCCGCCTGCAAGATTCACAAAAGTGCTGTTGTGCCACTGACCTAACTGGGAAACCAGGAAGGACCACACACGTCCACAGAAAAGGATGCCAGGGCAGCACCCGCACCAGAGACTTTACTCTAGCAGCTCAGGTACTGTTGGATAGGTGGGAAGTGGGGGTTGTTTTGAAGTGTGAAAAGCCACTTCAGCCAACCTTTTCTCACAGCAGTGCAGCAAGCATCAGAGCTGTTAGCTTTTTCATCTAGAAAGACACTGGAGACAAGGGTACATGGAGGGGAGGATCAGATCGACTGGCCTAGCTAAACCCTGATGAATGATATGTTGAATATGGCTGGCTAGAAAGGCTGAATGTGGTATTAAATAAGCCTCTAGGTTGGGGTAAGGCTACAAGTGTCCTGACCTGCGCCTCAAGTTTTAGGGTATCCCAAAAGGTGCCCAGTCTATTTGGGGACACTACATGTGAGACCTAGTCTAGGTCAGAGTGAAAGGGGGTATCAGGAAGAGCCAGCCAGGCTTATCCCAGTGAAGACTGTAGAATCTGGCTGGCAAAGAGGTTGAATGTGACATGGGAAGGAACTATAGGTTGGGAGTGAGAAGGGTCCTCCAGGCATTGGAGTTGTACAACTTAGAACATTTCCTTCTCTCTCTCTCTCTCTTTCTCTCTCACCCCCCCCCCCAAATGTTGGGGCACCTTCTTCATGCTCCTATGGCTGTGCCTTCCCTTAAGTTGTTTCTATCGGGGAATTTTATCACAGCAATACAACAGAAACTAATACAGGGTCCCTGGGTCAAGCATCCAAAACAAACAACAGAGTTCAAAGACATTGGGCTTTTTAACAAAAGATAATGATAATCTTTCACTATTCATAATTATGAATAACAATTATAATAAATGAAGCGTAGGTGGACTCAACCCTTTAAAGTTGCAAAGCTTGAGAAACTTCCTTGCATAGGATTTCAGGATTGTGTCTGCTGCCTGTGGTTCCTATTAAATAGTATTTAAGTAAGCCTAATAAATGAATCCACTAGCATCAGTTCTAATAAGACTTGAAATGAGTGTGTGTGTTTGGTAGGTGTTTCTGTTACATTTTCTAGCATCAGTAAGAATGAAGACAATATAGAAACCCATTAGAAGGGATGGGGTAGAGGTGTGAAAATGTGAGGTTTATTTCAGCTGGGAAGATTGAATTTTTTTATTTTGTGTATGAGTGCTAGCTACATGTATGTATGTCCATCACTTGTGTGTCTAGTACCCACAGAAGTTGGCAGGGAGTATTACATCCCTTGGAGCTGGGGTAACAGACGGTTTTACACCACCATGTGGGTGCTGGGAATTGAACCCAGGACCTCTGAAAGAGCAACAAATGCTCTTAAGAACTATCTCCCTAGCTCCTATGTATCTTTTAATAAAATATTGCCTATGTATTTGTTCCTGATGACATTATTGGAGCCATGGTTTACTGTCATAGAGGTTTTCTTGTTCCCATCTTGATGAATAATTCAACACATTACATCTTTATGAGAAAGCAAACAAGAAATAGTTAAATGTGAAATAAAAATTATCTAATTGGACTATGTCTTAACTCTGTAAAAAGAGAAGGCAATTTTTTATATTTGTGAGACAGTTTATTTAAAGCAGATATTTCAGATAGCCACCTATTCAATAATCATACAGGAATAAAGTAAAATGGGAGAAAAATAAAATGGTCAGTTATAGAAGCTATTTTCACTTGGCAAAATATGGATGAATTTGTGCTTATTTTGGACTAGCATGTATTGTTGGACACATTAATGAGGTTCAAAATCAGTGGCTCCACATGTGCATACGGTGTGTAGACATCCAACCAACTCAAAATATATGAAAGAAATATGTTCAGGATGAGGTATCTCAGTCCTCCATACGTGGAATCTCCAACATTAAAATAGAGTTGGGCCACTGTACCTGAAACTGCTATCACTCAGAAAAGATCGGTTAAGCAAGCGGAGTCTGATTCAAGACTGTGGTGCTACAGATGAGGGGTGGTAAAACTTGGCCTCTCTATGGTCCAAGCAGTTTTGTAATAAGTCATAATTTTCTAGAAGCTAAAGAAAGGAAAAGATTCTTTTTTCATAGTCTAAGAAGTCAATTTGAAACTGTTGGGTTCTCAGCTAAGAACATTTCTAGGCCTGGGCTCTATTATTAAGAGTGGAAGCCAATGACAACAACTGAGAGCTTTTTCTATATTAAATTTGAATCACACATGCCAGTGAACTTTCAGGGAAGTTCACACACACAGTTTTTATAGCTAAACTGCTACACTGTTTTGTTTTAGTTTGTGTCGGTTGTCTAGCTTCTTCCTGGGATTTGAGTGCTTGTTTTTCATGATCCCAAGTCAGAGTAGTTGGAGGAAGTTGAAAGTATGTTTTTGGAGAGAGGCAGCAAGGTTGATACAGGAGAAGTATCCACATGGAAAGTAAATAATAAAAATGTCTAATAGGAAAATACGAGTAAGACCAAATTATTGGAACAGTAAGTTTAAGACTTAGTTTCTGTATTAGTTGCTTTGCTGTTGCTGTTGCTAAAGCTGTGACTGCACAGCATAGAAGAGTTTCTTTGGCTCCTAGGTACAGAGGGTTGGTGTCTGTAATGGCAGGGACAGCATGGTAGCTTCTCTGCTGGCATGGGAACTCACATCACTGTAAGCACAAAGCTTAGACAGCTCTAAATAGTGAGTGGATTTGGGCTCTGAAAGCCAGGTCCAAGTGACAGGTTTCCTCACACACACTGCACCTCCTAAAACTCCCTCAAACAGTGCCACTAACTGAAGACCAGTTATTCAAATTTAGAAGCCTTTGGGAAATATTTTTATGCAGACATTTTCTTTCTACTCCTTGACTCCCATGGGCAGCTGGCCATGTCATAATGTAAAATGCATTCAGTCCAACTTCAAAAATCCCCATGGTCTTTCATAGAACTAACACTATTTAAAAGTTTGAAGTCTCTTCTGAGGTTCAAGATAACATTAATTGTGAACATACTGTTAAAACAAAAAAGAACCTCACAACTTACATACTTCTAATATATAATTCAGAATATACATTACCATTCCAAAAGGGAAGAATTGGGGCTTGGTGAGGAAATAATAGACCAAAGCAAGAGTGAAACCCAGCAGAGCAAGCACCAAATCCTATAGCTTCATATCCAGTGACTGGGACTTTAATTTCCAAGAGTTTAGATGTCTCCAACCCTCCAGCTTTGCTGCTCACAGCGTACATCTGTCTCTCTTGAGATGTTTGCACTCTCTATAGGAAGCTATTCTTGCCAGATACTGTGGCTCTGCCACGTCCAATGTCTTAGGTTCTCCACTACAACTGCAACGAATACAGCTTTATACAGTGACATCCCACAGCCTCTTGGCCTCTCAAGGACTTCACATGGGGTCTCCCCTACCACATTTTACCAGATCACAGTGGCTCTCTAAAATCATGGAGGAAGAATACATGAATTCTTCACTCTTGTATCCTTCATGCCTTTAAAGGTAACACTATATAGAAAATACTGCCACATTCTGCAGCCATCTTGGGATGAGGCTTGCCCCTCTTGAATCTCATTAGCAGAAGTGGTTTTACTCAGTTGCTTAGGAGTTTACTCAGTTTACTTGGTTGCTTAGTAACAGAAAGTGCCTTAGCCTCTTTCACAAATTAGAAGTTTAGCTGTGTGGGCTCTTGACCTGGGAACACCTTTTCCTCTATTGAAGTGCAGAGAAGGAAACCTCTCTAAAAGGTACTAATCTCACCTTCTTCAGCACCTGCTTTGGCTAAAACATTAAGCTTCCTGGTGCTCTTTTTCTCTCAATTATATTTTCTGATTCTTGAGCCGCACTTTCTCTTCTACATTGTAGACCTGCATAGCAGACATTCTTAATATCCATGCTACAGATTCAATAGGATGCTACCTTGAGATTGCATTCAAGAAATGAGTCCGTTACTTTTTAATTTACCCTCAGGCCAGTTCTTAGGAGAAAGAGAGAGTAGCCAGATTCTTTGCCAAGACAATCCTATAAGCAGCCTCTAGCCAAGTTTTATTATTATTATTATTATTATTATTATTATTTATACAATATTCTGTCTTGTGTATAAGGACCTTTCTTTCCTTTGAAACCTCTCGGCAAGCCTCTAAAGGCTGCATTGCTCACGGACTACTGTCTTCCAGGCTCCCACTAAAATGTCTATTTAAACTCTGCTTACAACATTCAACTGTTTTTCTAGTCCAAACATCCAACGTTTCTTCCACATTCCTTCAAAGGCAACATGGTCAGGCTCTCCGTAGCAGCAGCCCACTCTCTGGTACTACCTTCTGTCCTGGTTACTTTTGTTGTGACAAAACACTGTGACTAAGACAGCTTATAGAAGAGCTAGGGGTTGGTTGATTTTTATTTTGGTTTTGATTTTGTTTTGTTTGACTTACTGTTCGAGAAGTTTAGAGCCCATCATGGTGGGGATAGTATGGTAGTGGGAACAAGAACTCACATCTTGAATTACAAGCACAAAACAGAGACAGCAAACTGGATAGGATGGGTTCTGGATCTGAAAGCCTGTCCCTAGTGAAATACTTCCTCCAGCAAAGTACACCTCTGAAACCTTCACAAATAGTGCCACCAATTAGGAAACAAGTGTTAAAGTACAGGAGCGTATGGAGGAACATTCTCATTTAAACTCCTACAGCTTAATTATTTATTTACCTAACTACAGCAAGAATAACTATTGACCATGTAGGCTTTTAAAATGTAAATTTGGGTAATGAACTTACTATACCACTAAGTCATTCTGGTGCTTCAGAGAGGGCTGGGTTTTCTGTTTGTTTGCATTAAAAAAAAACTTGAAATTAAATTCTCAAAAGAGTTTTGAGGCTGGGAAACCAAGACAATATATCATCAGCTTCATTTGTAATTCAGGGGTGGGTTACCCTCTTTCTGAGTTCCCCAGATTATCTCAAAGAATTAAGACTGTCAGAAAATGACCACTCTCTACTTATTGCAAGTCCAAGGATCCTATAACAGTTATAACACAGACATGGTGACCAGTCATTTATTCTATCAGGTGCTCATTAATACTGGGTGATTCATGAGGTGTTCCAGTTACAGTCTCCATATTATAATCACTTTAACCAAGAGCAGCGCTGATTTCCTGTTGTGCTTCGGATCAAAGCAATAAACTTAGGAGTGCTAGTACACACTCTTCTACTGAACTTTATACAACACAGTTCAAGAACAAAGCCCTACTGGACCTAAGGGAAATAACAATACCAACAAAAAATTAGAATATTTATTGGTAGTCTTAAAACATGAGGCATGACCATCAACTGGGGAGAAAAGGGAAATTTGCTACTTGAATGTTGAGAATATTCAAACAATGATTGCAGCTTTAAGCTAGAAACAATTCCCATCCAAATAATAAACATCAAACTAACATGACAAGACCAGAATGGGACTGGAGGCCTCTCTTCATCATCATGGGAGAAGATATGAATTCAGTGAAGACAACCGCTATTCCTATAAAATCTGTTGGGTTGAACTCAAGCTGAAGGCAGGCATGGAACCTACATGAACAAATCACCCAACCCCTTGCTGAGTCCCAAACAAGAGGTAACTGGCCATATAGGCACCCAGGCCTGCCATATACCTAGATAGATATCAGAGAATCAACAAAACTCTGTTTTACCTTAGAAAATCCTTGGAAAATACTATCTGGTTTAGTATCTACTTACATCAGGGACTCACATGTTGTCCTGAGTTTTAAATGTCAATTTGATGAAACCTAGAGTCACCTGGGAAGAGAGAATCTTAACTGAATTGCCTACATTAGATTAGTCTGTGGCTGGGCTGTGTTTTCAAGAAGGTATCAATTCTTGATTGATATTGGGGTTGGGGGACACAGCCCACAATGGGCAATGCCGTTCCCAGGCAGGTGGTCCTGGGCTGTGTAAGCAAGTTCCCTGAATGTTAGCTAGTGACTAAGACAGTAACCAGTATTCCTTTCTGGTATTGCCCCTGGGATCCTGCCTTGAGCTCCTCCCTAACATCCCTCAAACATAGACCATGACCTGGAGGTAAAAATTAAATAAGTGCTTTCTGCTTCAAATTGCTTCTGGCCATGGTGTTTCTCACAGCAACAGAAAGCAAACTCTAACTGGCTTTGCCCTGAATCCCTCCTAACATCCCTCAAACATTGACCTGGATGTTAAAATGAAATAAACACCTTCTGCCTCAAGTTACTTTTGGCCATGGCGTTTTTCACAGTGACAGAAAGCAAATTAGAATGGGCTTCAACAGATCTGCATATGAAAAACACATGAACGTACTCTGAACCCATCATTTGTTTATATCTGAGATCTGAAACGTTTTCACTCCATAACTGTCTTTGTCATATTGTCTCACTTCACCTTCCTTACTAAAAACAGCCTCTTTCCGTGTCTTGTCAGAAAAATTAATATGTTATAAAATAAAAAACTCATATTTATGAAGTAAAAACAAAGAGCTTCCTTGTAAAAATATTCAGTGTTTAAGTTCAGTGTCACACACACAAAAAAAAAACCCATAGGTGAAAGCATCAACAACTATAAATACAGGATTTGTCAGTGCTGCTGTGGTGGTTTGTATGAGAAAAAAAAAACCCATACAGTAATGTATTTAAACAGTTGACCCCGGTTTGTGGAACTGTTTGTGAAGGATTAGATGTTCCCTGGTAGCAGGTGTGTCACTGGGGCAGATTTTGAAGTTTCAAAGGCTCATGCCATTCCCAGCTACCTGTCTCTGCCTTGCGGTTGTGTCCCGTTATGTGAGCTCTCTGCTGCTGTTCCAGGTTCATGCCTCCTTGACTGCTGACATGTTTCCCTTGCCATGTTGTCCATGAATTCCAAACCTCTGAAACCATAAGCTCCAACTCTTCTATCAATGCCTTCATTATATGTTTAATCACAGCAATAGAAAAGTAACTAAGAAAGAAGTTAGTACCAGGGAGTAGGCTATTGCTATAGCTGGCCTGACCATAATGGGTTTTGGAGGAATGTGGAA
Source organism: Neodon shergylaensis (assembly GCA_025134845.1). Classification (NCBI taxonomy): domain Eukaryota; kingdom Metazoa; phylum Chordata; class Mammalia; order Rodentia; family Cricetidae; genus Neodon; species Neodon shergylaensis. Next base: position 1,176,472 of record JABTXL010004585.1, on the reverse strand, counting down.
GACTTTGAGACTTTTTACTGGGAAAATACTTGATCGCAGTAAGCAAGGCTTAACGGACCATCCTAGCAGGAACTTGGAAGACATCAGCACCAACAGAAACGTGGACTATGGAGACTCATAAGAGGCTTCAGAGAGGAACAACTGTGGGTCCCTGCAAGCATCATGGTCAGCAGCAAAATGATCCAGGTGATGCCCTGTCAACACAGCTTAGCCAGTGCTGGTCAAAATTTCTTAAGTCTGATGCCAAGGGGTTTATTTTTACACATTTAAATGCAGTAAAACTTTGGGGGAAAAGTTTCCATGTTAACAATTGCCACCACAAAACTTTAGGCATGGCTACATCGAAACTCCTTTGCAAAGCACCTGTAAACGTTTCCACAAGAATGGGTTCTATTGACTGGCTGACAAAGAGTTCTCAGAATAATGGCCTAGGGAGGCAGGGTATGTAATAAGCATAATAGCAAACTCTTTTGCAAAGTATGTGGGGCTTCTTTCATGAGGATGGATTCTTTTGACCGAGAAACAATGGGGTATTCTACGAGGGCTGGCTTTACAGAATAGCAAAGATTGCCAGATATCAGTGCATCCATTCCCAGCCATCTGATTGGAAGATAGATGTCAATTTCTTCTACTGAAGAAAAAAGCCTGCATGTGTAACAACTCTGGTTTCTCTAGTGCTTGAGAGTTCATGTTCTCTACAAATAATACTAACAATTGAGCTAGAGACAGTTCTTGTATTTTGCAATGATTGTAGCTACTTTCTGTCCTTATCTTCAGAAACTGCCTAAGACTAAACTGAAAAATGTTGATTTAATTTCCTTTGAAGAGAAGATTTCAAGACAACCTAATATTGCTTTCTTTTGTGTGGTTACTAGTAATCTTAAACTTGAATTCTGTAAAGCCAGCCCCCATAGAATAACCCAAAATCCTAAGTATTGTTTCTCAGGCAAAAAAAAAAAAATACAACCTGAGTTCAAAGAAGGGAACTATTTCAGATGTCAAGAGGTGGATAGGGATAGCGAGGGCTGCATTCCAGGTGCTAGGGAAGGTCTGGTCAGCAAGAGACATAACTGACAGCAACACAATTACAAGTATATGAGATACTTGTCTTGAGCTGCCTTTTTTACAACTCTGAAACCTGGACAATGAAATATTCCTCAGAACAGCAGCTGAATGTGTTGGAGATAGCAGGTCTCAGGAGAATTCTAGGAGTCACACAAAGAGTTAGGCTGCTCAATGATGACATTAAGAATCATCTCCATCTACAGAAGGAAGCAAACTACAGGATGTGGCAACGGTTCTTGAGATGCTTCGGCCGTATAACGAGAATGAATGATGGTAGATACCCAAAGATAGCACTGCTTGGAGGACAGAATAAGGCAAAGAGAAAGGCCCTAAAAACATTGAATAGACAGCATAAAGGAAGACTGTGGAAACTTGTGTATGACAATAACATAAGTATCTAGGACTGCCCAGGATAGGAACAACTGGAGAATTGCCATAGATGGGCTACCCATGCATGCTTAAGCATTGCTGGGGCATAAATGATGATGCTGATGATGATGGTGATGGTGGTGGTGGTGGTGGTGATGATAGTGATGGTGGTGATGGTAGTGGTGGTGGTGGTGGTGGTGGTGGTGGTGGTGGTGGTGGTGGTGATGGTCATGATGATAGTGATGGTGGTGGTGGTGATAATGATGGTGGTGATGGTGGTGGTGGGTGGTGGTAGTGGTGGTGGTGTTGGTGATGGTGATGATGGTGGTGATGATAATGGTTACTAGTAATCACTATTAATAGAGGTCTACAGTGAAAAAGAGCCAGTGGGACAAAAAGAAATGCAAAATACACAGTTTGAAATGGAAGAGAACAACAGAAAGATAAATGCTGGACACAGGCTTATGCTGAAAGAAAGAAGAAGAGGTCTGATGTGAAATGCAGTGAAGTGAGGGTCCCCAGAGCACAGGACCCCACCCAGTGCAACTTTCAACCTGTAAGTGTAGGGCATGGGGATTTTCCTCTCATAAAAAGCAACACCAGAGGGAAGCTTATTCAATGAAAAGGGGTATGCTCCATTCAGAAAGGTAGGCTTCACTGAGAAAGGGGGTCAGACTCCACTCATAAAGAGGGCGTAGGTGCCACGTGGAAAAGTGAAGTAGGCTCCATTCAGAAAGGGGTGACAGGCTCCAATCAGAAAGGACAGACACACTTGGCAGCATAAGCCATTTGGTTCTGACTTTAGGGACATGAAGGATACAGGCATTAAAATGTGGAATCATTCTCTGTGAAGTCACTGGGGACAGGGACGTGACATGGGAATTCTTTGTGAATTCTCTGAGACGCTAAAGCTTGAGGGTGTGAAAGTGAAGGATACAGTTGTTAGGGGCTAGGATTAGGGTTAGGCTTGGAGACAGGAAGGGACACGACTAGGTGGAGAGAAATAGAAGATAGGAGGGTTCAGTCTGAGGATTCATGGAGACAGGATCTTGCTCACTTTGGTTCGAGGATTTGGTAGAGGTAAAAAGTGACTGCTCCTTTACTTCTTTGATCTTTCAGCATTTATCCTGATATCTGACTCCAGGTTTTTATTATTAAGATCAAGTAGAATTCGTGCTATGGGTCTGGGTCTCAGTCTCGACTCGGGAATTTCTCCAGTAGGTGTAACAGGGCAGAGTAGATTCTACCTGGGTGAGACCATGCTTATCTTTCTGTGTCTGCCTCTAATCCACCCCCCACCCCAGCATAAGGTCCTCTGGACCTATCATGTTGTGACTAATGACAGTATTTCTGACTTTTAAAATGTCACATAGTATTCCAGTGTATACTTACACCATTTTCTATACTCACTCATCTCTTAATAGGCTTGTGGATAGTTTTCACAATTAACCTGGGGTGTGCAGTGGCTAACAAGGGAATCTGTTTCAAATGAGGGGATGGACACCTGAAGTTGTCTCTGACTCCCACATATATGTCCATACTCACATACAAGGACACACACACAGCATGTACACCAACACATACAACAAGGAACAAGCAGGGATATTTTATCTGACATTCTTAATTATCTCAATTTTGTTTTACTTTTAAACACTAATTTGAGACCAAATTTGTCCTGAAGGGTATCCAAAAGGCAGCCTGGCTTACTGACAGAAGAAGCAAGGAAGGAGGGATGGAGGAGGAGAGCTGACATCTTTCCCTGGCCTGGCTGGTGAACCTGAGCCAGGTCCCCTGAGTAAGAAGAGAGACAGCAGGAGGGGAGGAGTGCCGCTTCCTTTCAGCAGTATTTTATATTGGCCTTCAGTTTGTAGCATTTACTTGTGCTTGAAACCATGTAAATGACTGAAGCATAAAAGACAACCCCCAAGTCTATTCCAAAGAATTCCAGACATTAAGCACTGCAGGCATAGACCTTCCTGCAGGCCGTATGCTCCCATGATGAAGCTACTTTCCTGTGACACAAGATGCCAGGCTTAAAAGTACTGTGAAATGAGTAGGAAGTGAGCAGACACATTCACCCCCAGATACCATACCACAACACAAACAGGCTCATCACATCACACAGACACACACACCACAACACACACATCACAGCACATGCATAGATAAATAAACACACATGCACCATAGCACACACCACACACACAATAAACTGCCAGCTACATAAACCACAACACAGACACATTACAGCATACAAACACATATACCACAACGCAAACATAGATACACATACACACATTAGAGCACAGACATGTGCACCAGACACACACACTGACAAGCTTCCAGCTATACATGCCACAGCACATATAGATACGTGTATCACACCAGACACACATCATACCAGCTACACACATACATCGTCACATACAGACACATATTCACACCAGCTCCAAATGCATACACACATTCTACACCGCACCTACAGACACACGCACCATAGCACTACACATAACACAACCCAGAAATACATGTACCACACCAAGTTCACACATGCACACACACACACACCAGCCACATGCACACACATATTCATGCACCATTATATACAGACATATCACCATACCAGCTATACATGCATATGTACACACATTACCATGTACATATAGAGGTGTACCATACTGTTACAAACACATATACCCAAACAGTTATAGGTAGATGACAGCTTCCCTATCCTGAGATCTTGACTTATAAGGACATGTGTCATACGCAACTATTTTGATCTACTGAGTCTGAATCTACCCCTAATATTCAGTTTCCTCGAATGATCACTGACCTGTGTGTTACTGACCTGGGTGCAGCACTTTCTCTAGGGAGGTACGGATGAGCTGACGGATCACCTCCTCTAGGATATCACAACCCCAGATATACAGCCCACTAGGTCTCTTCACTGCTCCCTTTCACATCTGGCTGACATCCTTCCTGGAAAATGCTCTCTCACAACAGAGAGCCTGAAACGCAGGTCCTGGTGCTTGGTTCACACATACGGTGCTGCCTTGTTGCTAGGAGACAGGCATGTTCCTCCTGAGTGACACTAACAATAGCTGGCGCATGTCCTGGCTTCACAGACCTTATGAGAGACGGTGATGTTCCTCTAGCCCTGTTGTCAGGAAGGCAGCACCTTCAGGGCTCCCTCCCCATGCTCGAGTACCCCTTGTTTCACCGCTATGCTGGGCAACTCCTACTGGCTTGGAAGATAGTGTGAGGCAGACACTGTCCACTGAGGGGCAGTGCTCCCCTGTCCAGGACACTACAGCCTCAGGAAGCCCCCATGAGAAAGGCCAGATGGGAAGAACTGCATAGAGGGAAGTAGGTGAGTGAAGAGCAGGACACAACCGTGCAGTCCTGACTGTGAATACCTGGTGAATAAGGACTGAGTATGGATAGGAACTACCCAAGTACACAAGAGTGATTGTTGCTCAGGGACTCCAGCATGAGTGCCTTCGATGCAAGGGTGGGAGCATGAGTGTCTGCTGTGCATGAGTAGTTTGGAGCCCTTCCAGGACTGGGGAGGGAGGCATGCACCCATGTATTTTAAACTAAGAACAATGTCGCTGGGAATAAGATGGGTATCTTTTGTCACCAGTGTTCCTAGTCTGGGGCTTGGGTGTGGGTAATGCGGCCACAGTACAGCATGCCTGTCGGTCTCTCAAAGCAGCTGCAATGCAGCATGGCTGTTGGTTCCTCAGAGTAGCTGCAGTGCAGCATGGCTGTCCATCTCTCAGAGCAGCTGCGGTGCAGCATGGCTGTCAGTCCCTCAGAGCAGCTGCAGTGCAGCATGGCTGTCGGTCTCTCAGAGCAGCTGCGGTGCAGCATGCCTGTCGGTCTCTCAGAGCAGCTGCAGTGCAGCATGGCTGTCGGTCCCTCAGAGCAGCTGCAGTGCAGCATGGCTGTCGGTCTCTCAGAGCAGCTGCGGTGCAGCATGGCTGTCCATCTCTCAGAGCAGCTGCGGTGCAGCATGGCTGTCGGTCTCTCAGAGCAGCTGCGGTGCAGCATGGCTGTCGACCTCTCAGAGCAGCTGCAGTACAGCATGGCTGTCGGTCTCTCAGGGCAGCTGCAGTGCAGCATGGCTGTCCATCTCTCAGAGCAGCTGCGGTGCAGCATGCCTGCCGGTCTCTCAGAGCAGCTGCAGTGCAGCATGGCTGTCCATCTCTCAGAGCAGCTGC
>JABTXL010004585.1:1150794-1167658 GCA_025134845.1 Neodon shergylaensis | reverse complement strand
TGGACATGTGTGGTGAAGGTCGGTAGTCAGCGTGGACATGTGTGGTGGTGAAGGTCGATAGTCAATGCAGTTGGATTGATGGTGATGCCAACAGCTGGCCGGCATCATGCCTGGCTTTGTCAGTTTTGGAGAAGATTTCAGCCTGGAACTATGTGGGAAGACCCGCTGTCAGTGTGTGTGGTACCATTAAGTTAGCTGGAGCCCAAATGAACCAAAGATTCAAAGAAAAGATGAATTCTTGCTTTCTCTTTAGAAGAAGCATCCCCTTTCCTGGGCATCAGAACTCCAGGCTTTTGAGAATCTAGACCCTGGGACCCATCAGCTCTCGGTCCTTTGCCTGATCTAAGAATTGCACTGGATCTGAGCCTTCATACCTGAATGGAGCCGTGCTACCGGCTTGCCTACTTCTCCAGCTTATAGATAGCTTGGTCATGGAGCTGCGTACCGTCCACACTCCAGTGAGATGAAGCCCTGGAGGACTGCTCTCTCTTCCTGGTTCTGTCCCCACAAGTACTCTGACTATGAAGAGAGGACTGGCCTCAGACTCTGAAAAGGTATTCGTGCTCAATACACATGTATTAATAGATTGATATTAAGCTTATATAGAAAGAAATTACAAGAGGAATTAAGATGAAAGAAAATACATCTCCATAGGTACTATGAGCTGTTCCCCTCCAAGAACTGACCCTGAGTGGGCCAGAGAGGTGAAACAGCCATGAAAACAGGCTCCATTCACTGACTTTCCCTGGAAAAACAGGCACGAAGGCTTGCCTTTCAAATTTATGCAAAAAATAAATTATAAGGGTGTTTTCCTCCAGCTTTGACAGAATAGTAGGTAAAACTCTCTTACGATTTCATTTTCAAGACCCATAACCAATATGAAATTATATAAATCTTACATTTTAAACAAGAATTTCGTTCGCTTTGCTTGATGTGAAGGAAGCCAGGATGAGCACCAGCCCACCATCTGATACATTTTGCAAAGGAGGTTTGCACTTTACAAATCAGTAGTGTGTTGTTTTCCTTCTCTGCCCATGAGAGGTGCAGAACCCTGGAGATGCTGTGGCTGTACCTCCTAATGGGTCATGTGTCTTTCATAACCATCCCCTCTAGGCACAGCAAATAGATCCAGTTTATGTACTCCCCTGAAATTGCGCCCTCATTACAGGGCGGTACGAGAGAGAAGCACTGAGAAAGAATTTCATTTTCTAAAAGACAAATAGCGCTGAAACAATCATTTTCATTCTTTCTTGTTGTTGAAGATTTTAGTTGAACACAAAGCCCTTGTAGATAAGAAAGCAGAGCGAGAGTCAGCGGATGTCAGTGGGTGTCACCTGCCATTTCCTGAGGATCCTCTTTTTTTATGTGTTCATATAGGCTTCTAACGTTTCTGATAAGTTTCACTGACTCAGCTCCACTCAGCAAAGTACTTGGAGAGTGCTAGCTGATCACGAAGGATCTGAGTCCTCAGCTTTGGCCATTATAGTTAAGACTAAACTTCACAGGCAAGAAACGAAGAGATCAGTGACCACATCCTAAGAGACCAAGAGGGTTAATTAAAATGGTATATGAAAAGTATTGCCCCAAATGCTGCTTTGGGGTATAAGAAATGTCTATAATAACAAGGACTGAAAGCCCGTGGCTTAGTCTGGAGATCAGCCCACACCAGGAAACTGCCCAGCATCCAAGAGGATGTCAGTGTGGAAGGGATATGGTGTCCAAACATCATTAGGTGGAGATGCTGGGGGGGGGGGGTGATCAGAGTGGGTCTGAAGGATGCTGGAGGTCACAGCCCAAGGCTGAGACTCAGGTTCCGATCCTGGCTCTGAATGGTGTGAGGTCCCAGCATAGACCCAAGCAGACTCACCCATAGGCACAAGAAGGCCTCTGGATCAGACTTTTTCTTTTAGGCCACCAACCAGCTCCCAGATCATGACATGGAGACTTATAGTTCTGAATGCTTAGCCTAGCTTAGGCACATCTCTGGCTAGTTCTTTTAAATTAGCCTCTTTCTCTTTATCTATCTGTCTCAGGGCTTCCTTTCTTACTTGTGCTTCTCTGTGTCTGTTTGGTATCTACTTGGTTTCTCTCTCATTCTTCTTCCTTCCTTTCTTCTTCCTTGAGCCTAGATTTCTCCTCCTATTTATTCTCTCTGCCCACCAGCCTCGCCTATCCTTTCTCTGCCTAGCTATTGGCTATTCAGTTTTTTTATGAGACCAATCAGGTGGCTTTAATAGACAAGATGAAAAAGATGCAACATCTTTCCATACTTCAACACACATCTTTACATCATTAAACAACCGCAGCATAAACAAGAGTAACACCTTTCCACAGTTAGACGAAGACTCTGCAGCATGAACAGGTGTAACACATCTCTGCCCAGTTCATATTCTACGACAGGCCTCTCTCTTTCTGCTTACCCAAATGGGGGTGGCTTGGTAGGAAAAATGGAGAGACCTTGAGATATTGAGTAAAGTCTCGCTGACAAACCCAGCCCCATCTTTTATTAGCCCTAGGATGTAACTGGATGTTTCTCTCCCACCCACCAGTCCCAAATAACCACTCTGAGGTTTAATATGAATTACAAACTGTTTGGCCTATTAGCTCAAGCTTATTAAAACTAGCTCAACCCATTTCTATTAGTCTATATTTTACCCTGAGGCTCATGGCTGGTTAGTCCACATCTTGCTTCTGCAGCAGCTGCTGGAGTCCCCTGACTCTCTCTCTTCTTTCTCCCTGTATTCAGTATGGCTTCCCACTTAGCTATATTCTGCCCTGCCATAGGCCAAATCAGCTTTATTCATCAACCAATAAAAGCAACACCTATTCCCAGTGTACAGAAGGGCATCCCACATCAGTGGGACTCCAGACAAAGCAGAAGAGCAGGCTAGGGAGCCTCTGTGAGTGTCCTTCCTGAGGGTGAGCCAGTGGTTCTAGACAGCAATGACTCTACTCCCTGTGTGTCCCTTTTCTGAGCTGCCACAATGCTGACCACTATCTGAGGAACCTTTCCCTCCACTGGTGACCAGGCTCTCTGGGACTTTCCCTCCTCTAGGATGCCCCCAGGAAGGGCAAGGCCCTCTTGTTCCCCCTGCCTGTATCTCACTGTCAGAACTGTGGCTTCAGGTCATCACAGTCTCCCTTGCTGTGGCTGGAGCACTGTGAGGAGAAACTCTGGCATCTCACCTAATTTTGACGGAGAATATCCAGTATCCAGCGGTGATTTTAGAGTGTAGGCCCTCACAACTCTCCTAGTTCTTTTCTGTGACGCTCTGGGGTGAAGGACAGGGGTCATTGTTGTGACTTACAAATGTGCATGTGGATCAGGTTCACTGACTGGAATAACAGTGTTTGAGAGCCGAGCCAGAGCCCAAGCTTCCAGACCTCAGCCTGAAGACCTAGTGTCCAGACCTTCTTCTCCTCCGTTATGATTCCTCGATGGATAGACACTGACAGATGCACAGACGATGGAAGGATGACACACAACAGACAGAAACTTGGGTCCTCAAGTATGTGGGGCTCTGGTGTCATAGAGCACGTGATAAAGTCAATGAGGAGAAAGCTAGTGGCCAGATAGACACCCAGAAGTGCGAAAGGTGCATTTTCTACCATTTTTTTTCCATCTAACTTTGGGTTTAAAGTTACATCTGAACAAGAGGTTTAAAACTTGCCAGCTTTACTCCAGTTAGTGCTGTTACCTGCTGGTGACTTTCTACTCTTCACTAGACTTGCCTGTCGAGAGCCAGCCGCAGGTGAGCAGTGTTCCCACAGGCCTGGTGTCCAGTGGTTCACGTGACACCCGAGGGTCTGGGAAGAACTTCTGGCGCCAATGGGCAGACCCACTTTTGTCTTGGTGAAGTTCCTGCTTTCTGTTCAGCCCGGCCTTGAACTCTTCAGGGGAAACCACACCAGAGTTTCCTTCTTTCTCTTCACTCACAGGGAAGCATCCCTACCATGGGCCATCCAGCTGTGTGCTGGAGTTCCTCCTTGAGCTGCATGCAGACTTCCCATTTTCATAGGGAGTCAGTGTGCCTCCTCGGCGCTCAGGCCCCCTTATCTGAGGTTGGGCGATGTCCTTAGTGCCTTGGACATGTGCTTACCTGAGTCTCCAGCCCTCCAAAGGCGTGGGCAAGGCAGCCCACAGTGGGGTCGCAGAGAAGGAAAGCAGTGTAGCAAGGCTAGCAAGGGGAGCCCGGCAGAAAGGGGCGCGAGAGAGCAGGGTAGACACGGGGAGTACCCAGGTCAGGAGGGGTTTGGGGTGAGGCTCAGGGCCCAGCACTGAAGGGAGGAGCGCGGGTGGAAGGAGGAATGCTTGGACGGAGACCTGGTGGATGAGTGCCAGGGAGAGGCTCTGCCTAAAGGAGACGGGGCGCGAGGCGGGGACTGGGCTGAGGGGCGGGGCTGGGACTTGCAGCCTGGAAGGCGGAGAGGGCGTTAGGCGCGGGACTGAGGAAATCTGCGCTGGGAGGCCCCGAGGTGGGGCCGTGACTTCTGAGGGCGCTCACCACCGAGGCCGAGCGCTGAGCCCAAGATGAGGGCGTCGGTGCTGCTGACCTGCTTCTGCTGGCTGCTGGTGCCGGTGAGTGAACCCGCGTCCCCTTCCCGAAGAGGTGCGTCCTCCAGTGGACCGCTGGACTCACCTCCCGAGTCCCAGTACGAGTGGGTGGAGCGTGGAGCGGGGACTGGATCCAGAGCAGAATGCACCGGACCCCAGGCGCCCTACTGAAGCCTTACCTAACCCTTGGCTTGCTGGACTCATTGGCACTTTTCCTATTCCCACCGCCGTCAGGGGTTCGCCAGAAGTGGGGGCCCAGGTTCTCCTCAACTCCCGGGGACAATCTGGATTCTGGTCTGACTGTGCGCTTGGAGTTGGGGACATCCCTAGCACCCTGAAAGAAGAGTGGCCGCTTCCCCTGGCCACCTGCTCTGGCTTCGCTTCCGAGGGAAACTGCAGTTGCTCTGTGGTTAAATATTTCTCTTTCCATCTCCTGGTCCTTGTGTTTGTTTAGTATGTGACAAAGGGAACGTGGTGTGACTAAGAAAGTTTTCTTTTGGAAATACTCTTTTTGTTTTCTCTAAGGAAGCCAGAGGAACCCCTGAACTGAGGTTTGCTACATGGGTTACGCTGGCTTTATGTAGTTTTCCGGAACTCTACCCTTTATTTGAAAAAAAAAATTAAGAAAGAAAAAACGGGTGTGAGCCTTACTCCTTGCCTTTCCTTCCCTGCACTGAGAACTGTGTCCCTGTGCAAGGTATCGACACTTGGGCCTCCAGGCTGAGAGAGCCGACTAAGCCTGTGCAACAAGAGGGGAGGGGATTGTTCAAGGAAATCCCTCTGTCATTGTTAATGAAAATTCAATTTTCTGGAGTGCATCTTCTCCACCCCCACAGACAGCTGAGGGTAGCTTCTCGAGGATGGTGGGGAAGCCTTGAGACTCCATCCACTTTAAACTCTCAGGTTTTTCATGTTCTCTCTGCTCCAGGAATATCAGGGATTGGGGTGCTTTTAGTACCTTAATTGATCATTTCATCAGTTCTGAAATATAGATCCATGCGTTGTTGTTGCTTGGCTTCGGGGATCTCTCTTTTCTGGTGGTTTTGTAGTAATGAATTGGTAAGACTAAGGCATCTCAGGTGGTCTTTAAATGAAGTGAATGAATGTGGCAGAAAAATCCTACATTGGGTTTCATCCTTTGAGTCTGTCAGGAAATGGTTTTCCTTGTTGAAATCCTAGCTTGTCTATATCAACAAGTTTAGTATAACTAAACGCCGATAGCCATACCCAGCTGAGCATGGTTTCTTTTCATTACTGTCTTATAAAAGCAAGTTTTTGTGAAGATGGAGAAACTGAGACATAGAGAGACAAAATAAAAGACAAAGTTCTGAGAGCAAGTGCTCCCTAAGCATCCCAGCTTAGGACACAGATCAGAGAAGTCTGTCTTCTGGGCTGAGAGCTCGTAATTCTCTCTTTACCCTCTTGTTGGTGGACAGCCTTGGAGTCTGCTTCTTCCATGTCTAAGGACCCTGGGAAAGCTTTACCAGAAACCTTCCATGGCTCCTGGGGTTGAATGCGTTTCTCGCAGCTCCACCTCTTTCTTCTAATCCCTTTCATTTTTAAAAGTAGATGCTTCACACCCAACCACAATGATAACAAGGTCATCTTTACTCATAGGTTAAGTTTCTAATGTGTCCTGGAGCTTGTGAAAATTCACTTAGGCTATTCTGACTATAGAGTGATCAAAGAGGGGCTCCTCGGGTGCACAGAGCAACTGTGCACCCATAGTCACCAAGAGTTAACTTGCTGTACTTCAGCAAACCACAGGCTGTGAAACGGGGGCTCTTCAGTTCTGAGAGAGTATGAATTTCTACAGCCCAATTGCTCTTAAATTAGTAATACAACATATACTGTAGAATGCCAGTTTGTTTGCCTACTCAGGAAAAATATTCTTTTATATATAAAGTATATATATATGTATATATATGTACATATATATCAGTATACTGAATTTTAGGTTTGTTTTTCAAAGCAAATAGTAATGCTTTAAAAAAAAAAAAGAACCACACTGGGAAAATGAAAATGTCTACTTTAAAATGAATGCCAGCTCGAAAGAAATTTAGAACTGTGAGGTTTGGGGTCTTCTTGTAGATTTCTGCTTAACCCCTCTTGTGTAATTTTTGATTATTCTATTTCTTTAACTTGAACAGGTGAGCAGCATCCATCCAGAATGTCGCTTTCATCTGGAAATACAGGAAGAAGAAACAAAATGTGTAGAGCTTCTGAACAGCCAGACAGAAAAGCAAAGAGGTGGGTTTCAGGAATAAGTCTGGGCTGCGGGCGGAAGATCCAGCTGTCTGTACTTCCCAGCATCCTCCCTAACTGGGAGGTTTGAGCTTACCTACACCTCAGAGACAGGTACACTTGCCACTGTTCTGGTGAGCCACAAGCAAAATTCCTGCAGCATTGTGTCAGTGTGGATTTCACCAAACCTTTTGAAAGAAAACCTCAGTTCTTAACACCAACGGTTTCCGTGGCTTGATGAGGCAGCAGTTACTATCGTAATGCTACGGCTCTGTCATGCTCCCCAAAGGCAACTTTGGTTCCCAGGGAATCACAGCACATGTCTGAATTCCTGATTTTAAAATATTAATTATCCTTAATGTTGGTTCAACTGAGAATGATAGAAACTTGTCAGGAGCCAACAGGAAAATGGGTTGTCAGATTTCTGAAGACACACCTGTTTTAAACACTGTGTGTTTGTCAAGTTTGTCCTTTGAGTGGAACAGAAAGTTTCTGGGACACCAGGCCTTTGATGTACACCCATTCCATGTTCACAGTCCAAAGTGGCTCTGGGTACAGCCCAGGTATCAGCACCACAACCTTTCGTCCTGGATCTCTCTACTCTAGAGTCACCTGTGCAAGCTCTTCAAGAAAGAAATTTAAATCAAGGTGAGATTGTTACAGTAGCCTGGTGTTTGCTAGCAGGCCTAGTTCCTGGACTCCACTCTGAACCTCTTACTATGTTACAAAACACAGTTACAGCTATGTAACTAATGTGAAATTTCTAGTAGTCACATTTAAATAAGTCCTTAAAAAGTGAGGTTAATTTTAATAGTGTATTTTATATTCATCTAAATGTATCATTTGATTTTAAATAATTAGATATTGTAGCTTCTACATTCTTTCTTTAAGTATTATAACATAGTGCATTTTTAATGTTATTAGCACCTCACCTTTTCACTGGGGTGCTTTTCAAACCAGTGACTCCGACACTAGTCAGAAAGATGATAAATATCCACCTTTCCCCTGCCTACCTTAGACCCCTGTTACCTCACTTGAAAGTTAAGGCTCTGGCTCCAGGCTTCCTTTAAAGACCTGTAATTTTACAGCACACATGTGGTTCTGAAGGCCACATCCCCAAAATTGTCCAGTTGACCTCAGTCCATAGATGCAAATATAGACAAATATACAATCAGTTCCACTGCCCCCAGGAAGGGCTAGCACTAAGGAACTGACTTTAGGTGAGACAAAGGAGTCAGCTTTGTGGCCACTGAGGCTGGCACACACACATACACACACACACGCATGCAAAACAACAACAAGGATAACAATAACGAGGAGAAGAAGAAGAGAGGGAAATAAGATCAGATCTGAAGCTGGTAAGATAGATGAGTAATTAAGAGCACTTTCTGTGTTCCCACCACCCATGGCACCACAAACATTGGTAACTCCAGTTCCAAGGGATCCAGTGTCCTCTTTGGAACTTCATACGTTTCTGCATATGTGCAGGCAAACACTAATACACGTAAAATAGAAACCAGTCTTTTTTAAAAGAGTAAAATTAAAATAAGACTTTCATGGGAGCTGGGCAGACCTCTGTGGCTGGAGATGACACGAGATGTTGGAACTCCTAGACTGGACAGCCCCTGAGACAAGCTTCCTGGGTTGTCCCCAGAGGGCAACCTGTATGAACAGCCTAGCTGGAGTCTGTGAAAACTGCTCGGCTTTCCTTGGTGCCTGGCTGGCGTGACCAAGGAGAACAAGTCTGTAGGATTCCTCTCTTGTTTGGTGTATAGAAAAACCTCAAGGGTTTTCTTGCAAAAACAGATGCCTACTTGGACATTTTATATTGAGGGCTTCTATTTTCATTATTAGCTTACAGAAAAAATATCTGTGTATCTGATTTATCCATCCTTCTATTTTGCAAAACCTTCTTGGTCATTGGCCAGCCACCTGCAGGAAAGCAGAGCTGACCGTCAGCCCAGCCACTCTGCGGCTTTCAGAAGAGACAGCCTGCGTCCCCAGTTCTGTGTCTGCTCTCTGAAATATGCAGGGTTTCGATGCCAAGAATATAAATAGCAGTAGGTTACCAGGATGAAGATGCTGTGGGCAATGGGAGCCAGAGGCTGTGTGGAGCCGGAGCTGAGGGGGCACTTCTGGTGGGATGAGGCCTCAGGACGTAGCCTCATGAAGTCAGAAGTGACACTGCTGAGGTCCTCACATCTGTAAGAGCTGCTTTCATACTCCGTAGCAGTGTGGCACTGGTGTAAAAGAACATCAGGAGTTAGGAATAAAGCACTTCAATGCTGGCAAAATAATTTCCCACAGTCCTGAAACGGCACTCTTCCATTTTACTATATTATGAATAAGAAAACAGAACAAAAGGGTGTAACAAATCCCTACGAAACTTGTCCATTCTAAAACAGATTGTACTGAGGACTCGGAAAGCTGTGGGGTTATTTGGAGTTCTATATTCCAATTTTGATTAATTGCTAAGACAAATTTAATCTTGACAGTATGTGGATATGGGGCCTAAGTTCACGGATGGTTGAGAATGGAGGAATGTCCTCCAGGAAGTCATTATAAGAACCCGCATTACCTCATATCTACATCTGTGGTCATCTAGGGCTTAACAGAACAAAAGTTAGACTACATGCCTTGGTAACCCCATTCCTGCAATTTTTTAGGTGATGTTCGCCAGAGAAATTGTGATGGTTACAGTCAGCTTAGAACCAGGTCAAGGAAGGTGCTGTGCAGGGGGCCTTGGTTTGTTTTAAACATGGAGTATTGGACTTGTGGGAGGAACTGTGTGGGTCTTGAGGCTATTTTTCGCTGGCAAGCTGACTGACAGTAGCCAGCCACAGCTTCATGATAATAGCAGATGTCGGGCCAGCGACAGATGTTTCTGCTCCTCCCACAGTGCACAAGGGTTCCTACACGCCTCTGAAGCCTCTCAGAGCCAAGGCCTATGCATTTGGGTTGTAGCCCCACCCTAGGAATCCCCAGCATCCACAGCCTCCACAGCTGGTCGTTAGAATCCCAGACAGTTGAGCATCCAAAGGGATAGTGTTTTATTTATTTATTTATTTATTTTGGTTTTTCGAGACAGGGTTTCTCTGTGGTTTTGGAGCCTGTCCTGGAACTAGCTCTTGTAGACCAAGCTGGTCTCGAACTCACAGAGATCCGCCTGCCTCTGCCTCCCAAGTGCTGGGATTAAAGGTGTGCACTACCACCGCCCGGCAGGGACAGTGTTTTAGCCACTGTGGTCAGAGAAATACATTCTCTGGTGCCCAATGCTGTTTGTGTCTGACATCCTCAGAAAGAAGTGGACATGAGCAGGCAGTGTCTCCTCAGAAGGTGCCACACAGGAGAACCCTCAACAAATTGAGACACCTTTTTATTATCCAGGCATGGTGTGTGATCACCAATGACCACGGCACTGATCATTAGTCCTTCTACCCTATTGTTCTTGAGAGAGAAAGAGAGCCTATCTGTGTCCTGGTATATCCACCAAATCTTACACCGTGCCTTTAAAAATATTTCAACTAGCTTTTGCTGAAGGAAATCGGTGAACATTTTTACAATAGAAATGAGTGTTAGCAGTTAATGGCTATGTACACAGAATGGTACTGTTAAAGTGTGTACATGTTAAAATATGAGAAGCGTGTCCATACCCGTTCTCCTTTGCCCCGTGAGACTGACAGTGCCTGTGCACAGCACCCTCGAAAGCCAGCTGTGCTTGCTTTGTTCTGTGTTTTGTTCTTCTTTCTCTCTTTTAGTCTGGAGACTGTGTCGGCTTCACGTTCGCCTTCAAATTTATAGAATATCTAGTGCATTCCTTTGGTCCTTTCTATCGACTGAACTTTTCGAAGAATGACAAAGTTTTGCTATTAGAAATGGTACCCTGATGTTCTTAGGAATAAAACATCTCACCAGCATTTGACTAACCTCAGGTCACTAATTTCATGACCCAGTAAATAGCAAGGCCCGCCGATGCGGTGAAGCTCTTCTTGGTCCGTGAGGACTGAACCATGAGGAGAAAACTTGAACCAAGAAGAAAACCAAGCTGTGCAGTTCGACCAGGTGCTGAGGTCCAGGAAAGGCATGTCACAGTGGATAGGGACTGCAGGGCCCCAGTGACGTTGTTCAGAACAAGGGGCAGGGGTGCCCACTCCTATGGTACCTGAGACTTTCTCTGCTTGGTCATAGAGGAGGGGTCCTGGGCTTGCTGCCAGAAGCCCAAGACGTCGGGTAAGGACAGTGAGTTCAGGAAGGAGGGTTTTCTAGGCCCTAGACATCTCATGGTTCTGTACCCATTGGTTGTTAGACAGAGCAGCATTTTCTAGAAGGACATTGCCTCATTCTTCAGTGTCTGCTCAAAGACTGGAGTGCCACTTGCCCTCCAAGTCCACTCCCTCCCAGACTCGAAGTCCTGTTTGGTTCCTTCATCTGTGTGTTCAGCCAAAGCTGCCTCTCACTACCACCTGCCTGCTGAAGTTAGTGTTTTCTTTTCTTGGACTATGTTGGCTTCTGAGGTTCCAGGCAGTGCCCTGTGTTTTTCTCCCTAAGGTCTAGATCTGGCTTACCTTTCCATGTTGTTTCTTCCATTATGCCCTTTACATAAACCTCTTTCCAATGTCTCTGGGCCTGCATTAAGACTCCTGGGCAGGGGAGCAGCTGGGGCTTTTCTAGGTGAGACACCTCACTAGAGAGACACCACATGAGATGACACAGATAATCCCCACAGTCTGTGCCTCTCAGACACAGAAGGGTGTGCTGCCCAACCTCACCTGAGTGCCCTGCTTTCTGGAGGATGGAAACTGCTTGGAGAAGACCTGAGAGCAGCAGTGGACCACACATTGTGGATAAGAATGCAGTGCATGCCTGCCATGAAGTTGTGCTGTACCCCGTGGGGACACTCTAGGAGGTTAATCTGTAATTTAAAACACTCTGGGAAGAGAAAAGTATGCACACATGGTTTTCCTGCACCAAAATGTACGGGGAGTTCCAAGGAAGGAGAGGGGGAATTTCTACCTGGGGCTTAGGCACTGGCATGAGAGACGTGTGTCAGGCTGATCTCAGATGCAGGGAGTGAGAGGGGGTGGTAGCAGCAGGCTAGGAGCATAAGCATAGATGGGAGAGGGAGAGCAGAATGGTTTTGCAGCCTTGAGGGTGGAGATACACCGAGGGCTTTGGAGAAACAGCGTCTCAGGATAAGCTATATTTTAGGAAGGCCAGGGCATCCTTGAAAATGAAGAAACATGACAAACATTCCAGAGGAGAGATGAAAATGTTCCCTGTGGAAACTGGTGGGCAAAAGTAACTCCCCAAAGCCGTTTCTACAGATCGGGAAGCTAGAGGCCAAACTCTAAGGAGACAAGAACAGAAAGGCCTGCCGGCTGGAATGTGCAGTGCCACCCGAAGGATGTTCCATGGAAGAAGGCTGCTTCAAGTTCAGGGAAATCTCCTTTTGTGGGAATGTCTAAGCCTGTTCCTATGCAGGAGCACTGCTGAAGGAAGAGTTGGAGGAGATCCGGCAGGGGCCATGCCCAGCAGGAGGCAGCAGGAAGTGATAGTACTCAGACTCTGCCCTAGGCAAAGAGGGGTGGGAGTAAGCTGGAAAGGGAAGGGTCCAGCTGCAGGGCCCAGTCATCTCCGGAGCATGCCAGTCGTTCATGACAGAGGCCAGAGCAGAACTACTGAAGTCTCAGAACTAGCCTTGAGGAGTGGGGTCTGTCCCAGACAGATAGGATGGGGTCACTGACTGCCAGCCTTCCAGGGCCTAGGCACCCTGGAAAGCATAGTCCTCTGATTCTACATTGGTACCACACTGTCCTGGCTACAGATGAATGGTGGCTTGGCATTAGCGTCCATGAGGGGTTGGATTCACAACTGCCTGGAGTATCCAGCACTTTGGTCTCCTTGCCTGGGTCAGTTCCAGCTTAGATGTGTCAGGCCCTACTAGTAGATATACTGGGATGGTCCTGCTCATAAATCTGAGGGAGATTATCTTGTGATCCCCTGGCAAGATTTCCCATGCCATTGATGTAGCCTCCAGATGGGATCTGCTGCTATGCAAAACGTCTCCCTACTCTGCCCAGCCTTAAACTCCCTTAGGTAATAGCAGGCCCTGGGCCACAGCCAACCTTGGAGAAAAGCTTCTGGAGAATTTTATGTGGGAGCAGATTATGCCCTCAGCATAATTTAGCTTAGCAGCTCGGGCTGTTTCTGGTCTGAATCATGGTACAAACTCAGTTCAAGTTCCAGAACCTGGTCCCCACCTTTGGAACCCATCTGAACCCCAGCATAAGGCTGCTGCTTTAGATTCAGAAGCCTGATGTGATCTGACTCCCCGGTGACCCAGCAGCAGAAATGATGTTTCCAGTCCTTGGTTGGTCGCTAATCCTCCACCCTAGAGGTTGGGAATGAGATTCTGGCCACACCCTGGTTAGAATCTGAGGATTTTACCTGGTTTCTGTGCAGTACCCATGTGGCACTCCAAACACATGGATCCTGGCTTGTAGATCTTCAGTCCTGACCTGATTGGGTCATTTCTCTTATACTGAGAGTGGGCCCATTTACCAGCACACCCCAGACGAAGCCTCTGCTACCCTTTCTTGCATGGAAGAACTTGTCAAGAAGCTCCTGGGAGACACAGTGTGGCACCAAGCACAGCAGACTCTCTTTTGAAAGTCTGATGTATAAGCAGCATGCCCACAACTCATCTAAAAGCTGCAGTCAGTAGATAGGAGCCATGTGCTGGCTAGCATCTGTCTCAGTGGATGCTCAGGCTCCTGACAGACTCTAAGCCTGTCCCATTAATAATATTTTGAATAGCCCCCAGTGTGTGATCATCTCTAGCCACATTAACAGTCTCCTGAGAGGAGCATACATTCTAAAGAGCACTTCGTTCATTGGTCTTGACAAGCTATTGCCTTGGGTATTTCCTTCAAAAGGTTTCTTTGCTGTGCTTCTCTCCCAGTTCAGTTACTGTCATTATTCCTAATTGTGACTTTCCTAAAATGGCATTTGGCAACATACCTAGATGAGCTAATGCATGGATGGAGTACTGATCTCACTAGCAATATTTTAAGAACAAATGAAACACTCTTAGAACAAAAGAAAAGGATGGAGGTTCTCACTTGCAGGACTCCTATAACCATGCTCTACCCTCAGAGTAGCTAACTGGGACTCTAGAGCACTCAGAAGAATTGTTAGTTAACCACTTGAGCAGCCAGCATCTACAGAGAAAGCCAGCATAGTGCATTCACATTCCTAGGAGCTGTGAAATCCGGACCCAGGTGGTCCACATCCTGCTTCCAGTGTAGATTTATTTATTGCTCTGGAGCCTTGTGTACAGTGAACATTAAGACAGAAAGCCTTGGTTACAAACTGCCTGTATGGACCTTGTGAACAAGCATAGTCACCCTGGATAGGGCACCAACAACAGGCAAAAGAAGCCGTTGCACCGAAGTCCAGCTTGATGAACCATTACTGCTTGTATCACTATGGGAAGGGACCCCATAAGTATCTCCTTCACATAGGAGTGTTCAAACTTGGAGAAAAGTTTGCCCAGCAGTTTGGCAGCTTAAGTAGCAGCTGTTCAGAGAACATCCACATCTGTAACCATGCTGCTTGTTCAGGAGTTAATGCATTTGATCTGCGTGGTCAGCTCAGATGGAGGGTACAAGTATCCCACTAACACTAGGCACCCAAAAGTGGTATTATTTAAGATTTCTGAGCTTGCAAGCCAAAGTGAAGTAATGATGAAAACATTGCTAAATGTCTGTGGGTCACACCTCAGTTAAGCC
This sequence comes from Neodon shergylaensis, assembly GCA_025134845.1. Taxonomy (NCBI): domain Eukaryota; kingdom Metazoa; phylum Chordata; class Mammalia; order Rodentia; family Cricetidae; genus Neodon; species Neodon shergylaensis. The sequence continues at coordinate 1,153,069 of JABTXL010004585.1, read as the reverse complement.
TGCAAGGCTCCAGGAGATGTAACAAGGCTGAGAGTAAATATTCCACACAGTTAGGATTTGGCCTCTACACTGAGGGGTAGGCTAGCCTAGGCCAACCCTGTGGTCTTTGGGTCTGAGCAGTCAAGGGAGGAAGCAGCCATCCTGACCCTGCATTGCTCCTCTTCACCAGGGCTCCTTTAGAAGACCACTGAGAATTTACTTTTTGTGAGCACAGTGCAGAGAAACCAGCACCCTCCTTAACAAGACAGCATAGTGTCTTTGTGAGGCCAACAAGCAGGAGTCTGAGACAATTCAGGTCAAAATAGATTGGCATAGTTCAGAGGAGGACAAAACACTTGTGAAAATTATCTTTCCCAATTCAATTTCCAATTCCATCCTGCTCTGTGTCTCTTAAGTTGATGACAGGCATAGAGGATCGGTAGGTTTGATGGCAAAAATGATGATTAGTTTTCCCGAAACTCTGCTGCTTTGAAATTGTAACCTCCTCGCTCAACAGGCACTGGGGAAAAGACAAGTGCACCTTGCACATGTGAGCGCCAGGAAGGTGTCCCTTGCACAGCTGTGCCTAACATAGGTGGACCTTGGACAGGTGTGTCTGCACAAGGGACCCCAGTAAATACCCTGCACAAGTGAGCTCTCAAGAAGGGGTGTCCTAGGCAGGTGTGCCTCGCACAGGATCACTCTGGAAAGATGCTCCCCACACAGAAGAGCCCTAAATCAGTGTACTACACATCAGTGAGCTCCAGGAAGGTGAACCATAGAACAGGTATACCATACACAAGGAGCCCTAAGAAGATATGCCCTGCACAAGTGAGCAAACATGGAACATTGGTGGATGTGTTAGTATGGGCTCTGTTCCTGGGCTGTCTTATTGACAGGGCCTCAGAAGCAGTCAGCATTATCTGTTTAGTATCTATTAATGGTTGGTACCTGAATTTGCTATTTGTAGGAGAATTATGTTGATTCTCTACATACTCTTTGTTGATTATGCTGATTCTTCACATATTCAACTAGTGTTCTCAAAATTATTCTTCAACTAGGAAAGAACTGCAATTTTTTTAAAAGGCAAACCCATGCATTCATTTTATCCCTCTTCTTTATTTAATTACTATATTTCCTATCAATTATTTCATAAACATAATGGACTTGAAAATGGGATTTAACTGTTAAAATCAGACTCTGGAATATTGTGCTGCCAATGAAAATAACCATATTCTACACACATAACATGACAAATGTGAGAACCTGCTTACATGGGAAGGTAATAAATAATATTCTTCCTTGTAAAACAAAGTCCTATGACCTCTTTCCATGTATGTACGTGTGAGATTGTGGTGATGAGTGGATCCATGGAGGACCCAAAGTAAAGGCCCTAAGGGACAGACCCCTGAGCAGGACTTAGGTAGGTCTGTGATTTCCCTCTGCACCCCTGTATGCAGTTTATGAGTAGGTGGTACTTGTGGAATGCTGTGTCCTTCTCCCTTATCTGGGTAATATGGTGCAAGGAAAACACATCAGGAGTAGGGAGGGTTGGAGATGACAGCTGGATCTTGGGTACTTGTTGAGAGGAGAAAGCTATCTGGAAGCTTGCTTATGTGTTCCTCAAGGTTAAGCTGCCCTAGCAAGATGGCCTGCAGGGCCATTGCAGCATTCAGTCCGTGGATAACACGGAGGCAGCTCCAGTGAGGGGGTTTCTGAGCAGGCTAATGCTAGGCTGCAGCATAGAGTAGCCACTGGGGCTGTTGGCTCAGCCACTGTGAAGCTGTATCATATGTAAAATGGGGGGGAGTCCCTTTGATGCTTTACTGAAGGCATGAGTCTGAAGGACTTACAGGGTACTCTCAAGAGAAGCTGCTCTGCTCCTGGCTCTGCTCCTGGGATCATGACCTAGGAAGCCTGGCACATCCATAGAATCCAAGAGGAACTCTAATTCTGTGTCCTGCCAGATGGCTGTTCTGGCCACAGCAAATTCTGTGCAAGGAATGGCCAGGGTACAAGAAGTACTTTGTCTGGTTCCTCCTGAGGTAAGACAAAAGAAAAAAAACACTTTCTATAATAAAAACTTGACCTTATCTCATGTCTCCATCAAGAGCTGGTTGAGCTGAGCTGCCATGACCGAGGCCCTCACCACTTTCCTTCCTATTAGTAAGTTGCAATGACTTTTGATCTCTCTCTCTTCTGCACCCTTCTCATCTTCTCACAGTAAAGCACTTGTGCACTCACAGCCCCACTGCTCAGATGGGACAGGCGCCCAAGGGAGCATGCTGAGGTGAGG